>CAIGRQ010142794.1:0-15843 GCA_903798375.1 Fraxinus sp. D2006-0159
CCTATTTATAGGGCTACAAATAACTCTAAAAGGTAATACAGCATAATAATTATACAATCAACTATTAAGGAAAATAATCCTACACTAATGGAAAAATATCATGGAAATTATTCTTTCCATATCTTCAACAGTTTTGATATACTTTTAAATTCAAGCAAAAAATACAAATTTTCTTTTGCATTAAATAGTATTTTCGTTGGTTTAGAAAAATAATATTTTCGTGTAGCATTTGATCAGTAAACAAAAAAAAAAAGTCTCGAGGTTAAACTCTAATTTGTTTCTATCATTCTAGTTATTCACTTTTAGCCAAACATGTTAAGGGATAGAATCGCATATCGAATAAAGATAAAAATATATATTAACTTATAAAGAATTTGGTTGCTTCATTTAATAAGGCTGACATTTTTAAGATGGAACTCCAAATCTTAACATGGTATCAAAGCCCGTTAAGCTCCAACGAGTGACTTGATCCGATTAAAACTCAAAAAAATTGAGCACGAGAATTTCAAGATTGGTTTGCTCAAACGAGCCATCATCTTGCGGGGACATATTAAAAGATCGAATCTCACATCGAATAAAAATGAAAACATAGACCAACTTATAAAGGATTGAGTTATTCATTTTAATAAGATTGACCTTTTAAGATGGAACTCAAAATCTTAACAAAGCAATGCACGTGTTATAATTAAATGAAAAATAAGAGAAATATTTTGTATTTATGCAATTGTCCTTAGTTTAATTTTTAAAATATTTTTCATTTTTTTTATTTTCAAAATTTAGGCACGTTTTCGTAACATTTTAGTCCTTGTAAGCAGTAGAATGAATTAGGAATGTTTTTACACGGTAGCTTTACTTTAGAGCGTCTTTGGCTAAGCATAAAAAATTTATTTACATGTTTTTACATAGTAAGTTTGCTATATATGTTCTCAATTTGTATGTACGCAAAATTTCGGGTAGACTAAATGCATGTATAAACTTACTTGGGAAGCAAAATGCAGAAATCAGAAATGTAGAACTAAGAATAAGGTACATACAAAATTCGACTCTTCGTATTTAAGACAAATTTACCCTGTATTGGTGCTCACGATTGAAATCCAAACTAGGGGTATATGAATAGGTGTTTATGTGAAAATAATTTTTTGAAAAGTAATTTTTTGGAGGATGTGTATTTAAAAAGTATGAAAAATTTATAAGAATATTTGAAAAATAATATTTTAAGAATGTGTAGCTGAAAATTTGATTGGGAAAAAAGTGATTTTCAATTAATCAAGGGCTAGATTTCCTCGTACTATCCAAGCTTCAAGATGTCAACTCTCAACTCTAAATTCCCATTCACTCGAAAATGATTTTTCGAAATCAAATATACCACAAACATCTACTAATAAAGTAGACCGTGTTCAACTATATTTTCAATAAATTTATTGGGACCTGCTCAAATTTGGTCAAACCAATTGTGTTTGACACCCATTTTAGTAGAAAAATTTGTTTTTAAATAGTGATTGGTGAAAGAATGTGTGGTTAAAAAGTAATGAGAATTTTTAGGTTTATGTGTAATATTATTTTATTGATAAAATGTATGGTTGAAATGAAAAATGAGAATGAGAAAAAAATAAGTGCGGGGATAAAACTAATTTCCAACAAAGTTATAAGTAAAAAAAAAAAAAAAAAAAAAAGAAAAGTAAGCTATCCTAGCATACTCAAAAATGGTTGTGGTACTGGAGCCTTCTTAGCCATTTGTACACTACATTAGAACTACAGCATATTATAATTTTGAAGTAAATTTTCTAATTTCATTCGCGATTGATAGCCAAGTAACATCACCCACAACCCAAAACCCCAAGATTCATCCATATTTCCAGTATTGGCTTTGTTCCTAAGGTTGGCCAGTGGCCATACAGAAGGAGGATTATTGCTGTGAATTCGGTTCTAAGAGACAAGCCTTGTCGCTATTGTTATCGCTTCATTTTCCGTCCTTCCATTTGCTGATGTTGCTATGAATTATTGGTTGTAATTGATAGTTGAATTTCGTAATTTAGTGAATTTAAGAAAACAAGAGTTGTAATATAAATGGCAGTGGCCGCGGAAATTTGGTAAATACCTCTGGCTGTTGTGGTGGAGACATGTTTTACCAAATGGCGGTGGCGACAGAGGGTAGAGGTTATGGTGTAGTGGCTAGTTGTAGTGGTGTTGCCTTAGTGTTTTTCGGCGAAGAGACGAAGAAGATGGCTTGGGGGCAGGTTTGAGGGTAAGGTTTTGGGTTGGTGGTAGATTTTTTTAATTCATTTTGTTTTTATTTTAATAGTTAATAGTTAGGAAAATTCAAATTATCATTATACCCTTTTTAATTTGGTCCAAATTTGTCAAATTTTGACTTCTCTGGTCAACTGAAGGTCCAATGGATCGATTCCATCCATTTGGACCTCAGGTGCATATTTTTGAAATGTTTGGGACTGAAGGTGGTACAAAGTGAATGTTAGGATAAAGTTTGCAAAAAAGTGAAAGATTAGATACCGTTGATGCAATTTTTCCTAATTCAAATTATATCTAAAAAATAAACTTTTATGTTTGTATACTTGTAGAGGTGGCAAACGGGGAGAGCGGCTCGTCAACTCGACCGCTTTGCTCGTTAAAATACGGATCGTGAGTCGCTTTTTTATGAGCTTGAACCCGAGCCGAGCATGCTCGCTCACGTCCAGCGAGTGGCTCGTGGGCGAGCAAACGAGCTCGCCTAAATTGGTGAGGCTCGTGGCTCGCCAATTTGAATCAGTGACCAAAACGGTCACCGACAAAAATTCAGTGAACGTTTGGCAAATTAAATTCCATAGAGTGGAGGGCTATAAACCAGCTCATTTTTATATAATTATTTAAACCAGCTTCGTCACTAGTTGTATGGTACTTAAACGTCTTTATATAATTATTTGAGCTTTTCATAGATATAAAAATGACTCACATTTTAGTGCAATTATATATTCCATGAAATTAAAGTTTAAAAAATATTGGGAAGATTTGCATGTGTTATTTTCATTAGCATACATCATAGACCCCCGATATAATTTATCGGGTACTAAATTTGTAATTGATCAAATTTCAAGAGCTTTAACTTTTAATACACTTATTACTTATAGAAATTTAGAACAAACTTTATGTGAAATGTATGAATTATATGCAGAACGAATGAGTACAAATATTAATCGGGTACCCTCTGCACCTATTTCTCCCATTGATATACCAGAAGACGACGTTGAAGTATTAACTTTAACTTTATTCGAAGACATTAACTTATATAGATATGATTCAAATGCATATGGTTCCTCTATTAGTAGTTTTTATATGGCAATTAATCAAGCATCGGACGCAAGTCCAAATGCATTGCCTGCTGAATTAATTGATTACTTTAATCATAATATACTTAATAACAAAACAATTAAAAAAAGTTCAGAAGAAGTAATTGAGTTTTGGCGAAAGTATGAACGACGATGGTCGGTGGTTTTTGCGATGGCAAAAGACCTACTAACACATCCAGTTAGCACTGTAGTTTCGAAGTCTACTTTTAGTGCAGGTAAGAGGGTTCTGTCCGAGGTTAAGAGCCAATTGAAAGAAGATATTTTGGAAGCATTAATGTGCGTAAATGACCATAAGATGATCATTTTCGATTGCAAGATAAATATGCCGAAATTGCATGTCGTCATGTAAGTGATATTTAATTTAACTATATTTAAAAAAAAAATTATTTTATAATACATTTTTAATTTTTTAAAAAAATTGTACACGTAACAAGTTGTTTTTGTACAATTTTTAACTCTGTCTATTTGAAATTGAAGTATTCGGTCACAAACTCGAATAAAGTAGGAGGGTTTATTTTATTTTTTTTTAAATGTTTATCTTAAAAAAATATTTAAAGAAAATGTTTATCTACATAAAAAAAAAAAAAAAAAAAATAACACATGAGCTTGCGAGACGAAGCTCGGCTCGACCCACAAGTCACGAGCTTATAAGTAACGATTCGAGCTTTCAACAAGCACGAGCTCGCTCGTGCGTCATTGCCACCACTACATGCCTTGTAGCTGGAACAAAGCATAAAGTCCGACCTTGCTACTTATTCAGTTTTCATAAATTTCGTTTAAATTGAATTAAAAGGTGTCATATCACTTTTTGAATCCAACATTTTTTACAAAAATCGTGTTATATGTGATTGTAATACTCCTTTAATTACACATTTATTTCTACCATTGCCATGTCACTAGACATTGGTAACGAATGTTATCGTCAATAGTGCTGTTGGCAAAAATTGACGTTGGTGGTTGTCGATTTTATCCCACAAGTGAATGAATAGTAACAAAAAAAGGATTAATAATCGACCTTACTTTAATAGCCATTAACTCTAACACATAAGTTATCTTAATTACTAACAAATTTATCTAAATTGCCAACAACCAAAGATTTGGGGAGTAAAATTTAATCATGTTGAAGTATTAAGATTTACGAATCCATCGTTGCGATACATTAATTAATGTTGTTCTTGTTCATTCTTGTCTTAGGTTGAAAATCATTAATCCTAAATTAATTGAGAGACCGGTTAACAATTTTTTTTTTTACTTATACATAAACTTAATTATCTCTAACTAAATTGTGATTATATAATCATTCGTTAAATCACAAAGATCCATAAATAGTGATTTCACACGACATAATAATATATCTATCAATTATTAGTCTCTAACATTTAATAAGAGCATGTCTGGAATAGATTTTAATTTGCCAAAAAATGGATTTTACTACCGTTGAAGACAGCAACGGTCAAAAAATCACCAAAGCTGCTGATACAACAGTCAAATATGGTGGCTAACGGCTGAAATTTTGACTAGAAGCAATCCCAAGCAGGCTCTAAATATGCGCTGAAATGACATCTAACGATTTCCTCCAAAAATATGTCAGTTGATAAAAAAAAAAATCCATATTCATCAATCCATCTAACCCCTAACTCACCCAACCTCATCCATTGGTAGGTGGAGGGAGCAACAACTGTCGCTACGGTTGATTTAAAAGAGAATTTATCTATTTTATTTATTTCTTCTAAATTCTTCAAAAATTCTTGTTAGGATGAAAAAGAGTTGATGGGGATGTAAAAAATGGAGTTCGTAGAGATGGAGAAAATAAGAGGGCGATGATGTCTGATACTACTGTGGTAGCAACTCAATCGATGGTGGTTATTGCAAGGCTTATCAACCAAGGTAGAGGAGGTTTAGTAGTCCATAGGTGGGTTAGGGGTTGAGGTTGGTTGGATCAAATAAGATGAATATTTTTTTTTTTTATCAACTATATATTTTTGGATGAAAACTGTTATAGATCATTTCGACATACATTTATTAAATGATTGGAACCGCATTGAACATATTTAAAAGTTTTGAAATCTCTTACACAAATTTTTAACTCTCTTTTAAATCGGTCAAATTATAGTCAAATGGTGACTTTTGGTCAACTAACGAATTTTGGGAAGGAACTCAAGCATCCTTCCGTGGCATAGTTTTGAAAGATTTGGAGGCTATTTGATATGATTTAAAGGTTTGGATATAATCGCACGGTTTTGAAAATATTTGGTCCTCCTTTGGAAATTTTCCTTTTCCGTAAAGGAGAATGGAAAAATGGGAAGGGGTTTTTTGAATTAAACTACTTGTATATCACTTTTGTACATTATATTATGTATAAAAATTGATAATATTGATTGTTTTAAGTCTTGTTAAAATCAATGATAAAAATGTACGTCACATCGTGGGTGTAAAAAATGATTATTCTTGTTGTGGAGAGCCCTAGATGGAGGGTCGCCACTTGTTGATTCGATAAAAAATTATATAGAAAATTAAGCACATATAGTTTGATCCTAAAAGGAAGAAGAAGAAAAAAAAAGGCAAGGCGGTTAACCATAACCTAAATGTAGAAAAATTGGGGTTTTTTTTACCTCACACGGCCCCCTTTCAACGAACTTCGAGACGACAGCGTTTTGGTTGCCATTGCCAAACATTTCTGCTATTGTACTGTCAAACAGCACACAAAAATGGCGCTTCTGAACCACAGGTATTCCATTTCTTCTTCTTCCTCCTTACCTTCGATATACACTCACCAATTTTCGACCCCATTATTCTTTGTAATTACAAAACAATCCCAAAGAAAACTTACAATTTCACTCTGCTCCCCTACTTCCACTCAATCCTCCCCAATATTCCTCCCATTCCTCCAAAACCCGGGTAAAAAAGAAACCCATAAACCAGAACACAATAATATGGAAGAAATCAATGACCCCATTCTCAAATTCTTCAAGACCCGAACGTCGGAGCAGGGTTTGGAGCCGGACCCGCATCAAGAAGGTAGGATTTCCCTCCAAAAGAACCGGAAAACCTCATGGCACTTAGCTTCCACTTTTGACGAACCTAATTCTGTTGATGAAATGAAATGTTACAATCTTGGCCTTCCCGAGAATGTGAATTCCGGTTTACAGACTCCGTCAGAAGGGGAAGGAGTTGTGGGGGAAATACTGGAAATTGCGAGGAGTTTACCAGAAAACGTGACGTTAGGGGAGGCCTTGGAGGGTTATGATTTTGGAGGGAGAATAAGAGAGGTAGAGTGTGTGGAAGTGTTGAGAATAATGGGCGAGGAGGGTATGGTGATGAATTGTTTGTACTTTTTCGAGTGGATGGGATTGAACGAGCCTTCTTTTGTTTCTCCTCGTGCGTGCTCGGTTTTGTTCCCCATTTTAGGGAGGGCAAGGAAGGGGAATGAGTTGTTGGTTGTATTCCGGAACTTGCCCTTTGATCAGAAGAAGCAATTCCGGGATGTTCGTGTTTACAATGCTGCAATATCAGGGCTTTTGTCCTGTGGAAGGTATTAGATTTTGACTTGATTTTACGATGCTTGGATCATATTCTTTAATATAGATGAGTTGTTTTGCTTCTTAATTTCGTTGGTATACAGTCACATTTTATGTATCGGAGGCTGTGCATGTGTGCATTGCCATGTATACTTTAGGTTTGTACATAGTTTGGATTAGGATGCAGAGATGTACAAGGAATACTCAAAATTTAAGTGTGTAGTGTTTTATTCATTTAATTGTCTCTCTGTTCTCTGTTATCAGTTTTTGCGACTGTGAACTTTTAGTCTTGGTGTTTTTATTTCTTTCTTTAGTTTGAAGTTTTCCCTGCAAAGTTGAAGTTCAAATATGTTAAAACTTAAAAATTATCATCATAATTATGCAATTGAATACAACATATATACAAGTTATGGGGGTGTATATTATCAATTTAGCAACTTACTCTACCTTTTGCTCCATCATATTGAAGTATTTGTCCTCAAAGAATCTATTTACAATTGTAAATGTATTTGTTAGTCTATCAGACTTCATATTTCTTTATTATTGCACCTCTCTCTGTATTCTGTTAACTTTAATCTAGGTACAGTTGTAGGACACTTGATGCAACTTGCTATCAACATAAATATTTATTCTGTCCTACATTTTTTCCTTAGGTATGATGATGCTTGGAAAGTGTACAACTCATTGGAAACAGATAATATCCGTCCGGATCATGTAACATGTTCTATCATGATTACAATCATGAGGAAGAGTGGCAGTAGTGCCAAAGATGCATGGGAGTTCTTTGAAAAGATGAACAAGAAAGGAAACATGTGGAGTTTAGAAGTTTTGGGTGCTCTAATCAAGACATTTTGTGATGAGGGGCTGAAAAATGAAGCTCTTGTTATTCAATCGGAAATGGAGAAAAGGGGAATATCCTCTAACGTCGTTGTTTATAACACCATTATGGATGCTTATGGTAAATCAAACCAAGTTGAAGAACTGGAAGGTCTTTTCTCCGAGATGAAGACAAAAGGAATAAAACCGACAGCTGCTACTTATAACATTTTGATGGATGCCTATAGTAGAAGAATGCAACCTGAAATTGTTGAGAAACTGCTTCTAGAGATGGAAGCTACTGGGCTGGAGCCAAATGTTAGATCCTATACATGTCTAATAAGTGCCTATGGGAGACAGAAGAAAATGAGTGACATGGCTGCAAATGCATTCTTGAGGATGAAGAAAGTCGGTATAAAACCTTCTTCACATTCTTACACAGCCCTTATTCACGCCTATTCAGTGGATGGCTGGCATGAGAAAGCTGAGATAGCTTTTGAGGGCATGCGAAGGGAGGGAATAAAACCCTCAATTGAAACTTATACTGCTCTACTTGATGCCTTTAGACGTGCTGGTGACACTGAAACGCTAATGAAAATCTGGAAGATAATGATCAGGGATAAAATTGAAGGCACGCGTGTCACTTTCAACATTCTTCTTGATGGATTTGCCAAACAAGGCCATTATGTTGAAGCAAGAGATGTCATATGCGAGTTTGGAAAGCTTGGGTTACAACCAACTGTAATGACATATAATATGCTGATAAATGCCTATGCACGGGGAGGGCAAGAATCAAAGCTACCACAGCTGTTAAATGAGATGGCTGCACTTAATCTAAAACCTGATTCTATTACTTATTCCACTATGATATATGCATATATTCGTGTCCGCGACTTCAAGAGGGCATTCTTTTATCACAAGCAGATGGTGAAAAGTGGCCAAGTTCCCGATGCCAAATCATATCAGAAGCTCAGGGCAATTTTGGATGTCAAAGCAAAGATAAAGAACAGGAAGGATAAGAGTGCTCTAATGGGTATCATTAAAAGCAGCATGGGCTTGTTGAAAGAGAAGAAAAAAGGAAAGAAAGATGAGTTCTGGAAAAATAAAAAGAATCGATCAAGAGCAGCTGGCAGGACACAGGCTTCACCCTGATGTATCTGTTTACTAAGGTTCTAAGCTCTATGAACGTCCGAGGGATTTTTTCCTATGCTGCTGGTATGCTTCGGTGCAACCTATTTTGCCCTTCCGTTAACAGTCTTTTCTTGCTGAGATACTGTGTGCATTACTGTTAAATGGTAAACATAGAAAGCTCTGTTAGTGGAGTAAGCTAGAACCATTTTCATAATGGTGACTGATCATATTACCAGGTAACTATTTTCTGATCTTGATCTTTTGGGAGTTAGTTGCAGTATAGAAGGCAATAGGCTTAGGTCTTAAAACCTACATAGGCATTATCAGTTAGGAATGTGCATACATGGATGCAAGTTGTGAAACAACAGGTAGATCTGGTTGAAGTAATGAAGCAAAATATGCATTGCAGTTGCGAGCGAAGAGGACAGGGTAAAGATTCAAGCTTGATGCGAATATCAAGTTGGCCAGTGGATCTCTGTGGAGGATCCAGTCTCTTTGTTAAATATTGTTGTTACAGTTAATCTAATTGTTTTACGTGGATCCTGTTTAAATTATATACACTGGAAACAGAGTATAAATGGATTGATTTTGATGGACTTGGAAGCCATGATCGGCTACAAGATCATGCTACATATACCGAATTTTTTTACCGAATCTTTTACCTACTACTCACAATGGAGATGGAGACCACATTGTCGGAATTTTTAAATACATGCGGGCCAACGCATTATGTGAGAGAGGGTAATCTATTATGTACAAACCATTATTTACAAATGGATAACCCATGTTTAAAATGTCTTGTATATTTTAGAAGTTCATTTTCTTTTTCTTTAAAAGATTCGATCAACCGATTCATCAACTAGAATGGGTTGCGACCTGTCAACTCGATCCCAGCCTGGACAAATCGACCCCTTAATAAAATCCAACTCTCATAGGAGATTTTCCTCGTACTGCTGATATAAAATATATGAGAGTTTCCTCTTACTGCTGGTATGAAATAGAGAAATAGTGAAATGAAAACTCAGTATGGCTGTGGTAGCAAGTAGGTTCTCAAATAATGAAAATTTATAACAGTTTGATCTTAGGTGGATGGTTTTCACCACTTTGCTAATGAAGAAGCATGTGATTTACAAGAAGGGTAAAAAGCGTGAACACTTTTAAGTTCAGTGGATATCAAAGAGTTGTAAATTTAAAATGTTCGGAACTCATTACACAAATTTAATACTTCGGAGATACTGCTGCAATTTTTTCTAAAATATATCTTCAGGGTTTTGCCAACATCACTAGGGTTTGAACCAAGAATATCTCATCTCGAAATGTTAAGAGGGTGTATTCATTTGAAACTTTTAAAAACTTTGAGAATTTAAAAAGTTTAGGCCCCCGTTTGGCCTCCATTAAATTAAATTTTATTTTTTTTCTTTCCTATTTTTAACCACATAGTTTTCCCTAAAATAATATTACACATAAATCGAAAAACTTTTTTTTTTTTTAACCACTCATTCTAAAAAAATAATAATACTATTATACCTATTAAAATTTGAAATAATGGGGGTTAGGTGTATTTAATTGAAACTTTTAAAGACTCTATAAAGTTTAGGTGTAGTCAATTGGAACTTTTNTTTTTTTTTTTTTTTTTGGGTTAAGAACAATTTCTGTTCTTAGAATTAATGTTAATTTTGTGAAAAAATTTCGGTTATATTTTTAGAAATTGATATAAAAGATTTTCATTATTTGCATCAAAATTGAATGACTGGGTTATAACTAGTGACTTTACCCAAGAAAATTGTGGCCTCTCGAAATGTTAATTAGGTAGTAAGAATAATTGTAATTTTTCATGTATATAATGAATTTGTAGGATGAGAAGTCTTTTTAAATATTTAAAAATCGTTAATCAAAATCTACAAAAGTACATGGAAGAATTTTTAAAATTTTTAACAAATCCATAAAAGTCATTTGAAAGTCCATAAAATTCACAAAAAGTCATTCACTTAAAAAAGTCTATAGAAATTTTTAAAAGTTTCAGTTGAATACACCCCTAAGTTCATGTTTGCTAGAAATTTTTTTAAAACTTAATTTTCCTTTAACTCATTTATAATTACATAATTTTTCAATAAAATAATTTTGTATGTAGATCAATATTTTTTTATTTTTTATTTTAATTACACGTTGTTAAAAAAAAATAGTTTTACTAAACAGGTCAAAAAAAATCTATATAAAAAAGGCTTTAAGTACTGGGCCTACATTTCGCCCAAATCTATGAGATGGACCGGATTCTGGGCGATCTAACCCTGATTGCCCATGAATAATACTCGTACAGAAGGAGTGTGTGTGTCTGGTTGGGAGAGAAGGGAGCAAACATGAAAAGATTTTTCAAGCCAGTGGAGAAAGATGGTTCTTCCAAGAAACCCACAATTTCTGCTCCTTCATCATCAGTAAAGGGAAGTGAAATTACAAAAGAAACTTCTGCTGTAGATGAAGAGAAAAATGAAATCACCAAGAAAGACCCTTTAAAATTCTTGACATGGAATGCAAATAGTTTTCTGCTAAGAATCAAGAACGACTGGCCTGAGTTCTCTAAGTTTATAGAGAATTATGATCCTGATGTCATTGCAATACAGGTGATTTGATCTTCCCCTCCATTTTTACTTCTTTTTTCTGTCTACAGTGTAATTTTGAGGCTCGTGCTGGTATTATTAAAATGTTAAAAAGTTTGGGCAAATTGGTTTTGATTTTTGAGTTTTTGAACTAATATGCATGTGTTTTATGAAACATACGAGATGGGTCTTTACGGTTAGAATGATACTGTGAGTTAAAAGTTTGGCTTTCGGGGTTGATGTAGTAAGATTAATGGAAATGACCTCACTTAGGTTGAGTTTTTGTAAAGCTTCTTTTTATGAAACTGTCTTTTATCTAATAATTTATTGATAACAAAATTTTGCTTCTTCAGTGAGTTCTTTTTTCTTTCTTTTTTTAAGTGATATTTCGGTACACAATGAACGGGTGCCGTTGTTGGGTTTAGTGATACGTTTTTGTTTGGATTATATGGGCTTGTTTGGTACAGTGGATAGGACGAAAGGACAGTCGTCATAAAACTCTCATGTCTCTCTTTTTTTAATACTTGTCTATTTTTGTTTAGTCTAGCATACCAAACAAGTAGTGTATGTCTACTAAGGTAAAGCTCATTTGATATGTAGTTTTAGTATCATGATCGAGACACATACATAAGGATACTAGCATATCAGTTATAGACTTATAGAGTGCTTCATGTTTTATTCATACTCTAGCCCATGCAATTGTACTTCTGAATTAAACAAAGAGTGGAGTTATTATTAGAGGTTTCAAGTCCACTGTTTCGTACAATCTCTGTACAATAGAGGACTTGCTCAATTTAAGCTGTTATAGTGAAATGCATTTCATATAAATTGGATGTAGAGTTACATTCTTAAGTTGAATCACTATTTGCTATGTGCTGATTCCTGCATGCTTTTTGATTTTGCAAAAGTACTCGTTGTTGATGTCAGATGGCTACATCTATTGGGTTGATAACTAAAGTAGTAAATACTTCAGACTTGAAATATCATGTTTTGTGTATTTGTTGTCTTGGAACTAGTATACAAGTACCTTAGCTTGTTTAAGTATCAGCTATTAAGTATATCAAAGCTTGTTTAGTAGAATAGCTAAGAAGTTGTGCAATTAGTTGAGAAATTGATATTGCAGCAAGCTCTTAAAGAAAGCTCTTTATGCAGTTACATATGTTTTCATTTTATCTTGTCTATTTAGGATGGTTTCATTTTACTGTAACGCTAACATCTCTCCATTTTTATATTTCGTGTGAGACATTGCGTTCATTTTACCTTTTCTTTCTTTCATTCTGATCTTCCTTTCTTCTTTTTTAAATTTCTTGAAATACGAGGTTGTATATTAATTTCTGTTTACATGATGATTCTGAATGAGTTAATGTAGAATTGTGAGTAAGAGTTTATCTAACAGAATTGGTGGTAGGAAGTAAGGATGCCTGCAGCTGGTTCCAAGGGTGCACCTAAAAACCCTAGAGAGTTGAAAGATGATACTAAACCTTCACGCGAGGAAAAGCAGGTACTATGTTACTCTGCACCATATTTTGTCTAGTTATTTGGTAAGTCTTCTAAAATAGTCTCTAAAATTCTCATTTTCAAATTTTCTTTTCTATTCCTTTCCTGTTTGGTAATGCAATTTGAAGATTGGAGTCCAAGTCAAATTCTTTTGCCAAAGAGTTTCGATGCTTCAAATGTCATTACATTGATATCTGCTGATTGAGTTTCCAAGTGATAGATATTTTATTTTGGTAATGCAGATTATAATGCGTGCTTTATCGATTCCACCATTTAAAAATTTTAACGTATGGTGGTCTCTTTCTGATTCAAAATATGCTGGAACTGCATTGCTTATAAAAGAGTGCATCCAACCGAAAAAGGTTTCTTTCTCGCTTGATGAAACAGGTTTGTAGTAGATACAAGAGTCAAAATCTTGCTAATGGATGACCAGTTTTATAAATTTTTGCTGTAATGTTATTAAAAGTGAAATGGTACTATAAATCTTCCTAAGCCATTGCCAATTATCATGGTATTTCTGTTGCAAGAAAAATAATGATTTGTGTTCACATTCATGTTGGTTAGAAAGATCAAATAAAACAAATACATGAAAAATATTTTGTATGAAGTTACATGGAATTATCATATCCCGAGAGCAAAGATTACTAAGGATTTAAACATCATTTTGTAGAGAAGATGATCTATGTATTGATGCTTGCATTTTCTACTTTTGTTGGTGTATAGTTCTTTTGAAGCAAGATTAAAGTCATTTTATGATTGTCTTCCTTTTTAGGTTCAAAGCATGAACCTGATGGGCGGGTAATTTTGGCTGAATTTGAATCATTCCGGCTATTAAATACATATGTACCAAACAATGGTTGGAAAGAGGAGGAATCCTCGTTTCCAAGGAGAAGAAAGTGGGATAAGAGGATTCTAGAATTTGTTCTTAGAACTTCTGATAAACCCCTTATTTGGTGTGGCGATCTTAATGTAAGGTACTGTTCCCTCAATAGTGTCAACTTTACCTTCCTATAAGAGTGTATCTCTGTCTCTCTCCTCAGTCCACTTACTGCCAGGTGTCCAACCCTTGACTTCCTTTTCTGTTCTTTTCCTTTTGTTGATTTTGTTTTGAGAGAAGGGATGGATCATTGGTGAATTAGGAGTATATTCTTGTATTCTTAATGATTGACACTGTTTCACTTATATTAATTGTAACCATTTTCAGTGAGACAAAATTCTGAATTTAGTAAACTAATCCAGCAGCTCATTTGAGAAGTACTTGTGTCACAACTCACAACTGTTTCACCTTCCAACTTTGCCTAATGAATTGACTTTTGCTGAATTGTTTACAGTGACATCCTCACTTCTTCACGAACCTCTATTACGTGATACATGTTTGAAATTGCACCAAACAGTTTAACAGTTGATGCATGCTGAAACTTTTAGAAGCTTATGGTAAAATCAGCACAGAAAATTGAGACAAGTACTTGGATGAATGTGAAAAACTCAGTTGTGCCCTGGTGGTGTTTAAATCTCTGCAATGTCAAAGAAAATAAGCCCTCCACTCTATGGAATTTAGTTTCAGATATTAGCTTTCGTCAAATCTTATGACATTGGTGGACAAAAATGAGCTGGTTTAAATTTTTAACTTAATTATGCCATGCTCATTTGGAATCGTCTTTTACTAGGAAATCAATGGTTATCTGATCACAACAATTTCATCTCTCT
The DNA here is from genome assembly GCA_903798375.1 of Fraxinus sp. D2006-0159. Taxonomy (NCBI): domain Eukaryota; kingdom Viridiplantae; phylum Streptophyta; class Magnoliopsida; order Lamiales; family Oleaceae; genus Fraxinus; species Fraxinus sp. D2006-0159. The sequence continues at coordinate 14,608 of CAIGRQ010142794.1, forward strand.
CTCTCTCTCTCTCTCTCTCTCTCTCTTTTAAATCTCACCCCTTACCTCCCGGAGGAGACTCGAACCCAGGTCAATGACTCACGGGGTGAGGCTCTTACTACTTGAGTTAGACGTTGGTCTCTAATTTCTTCTCTTGTTTGTTTGTTTACTATAATTTAATATTTAAGTTAATAAACAATTTTAGGTGAAGAGGGATATGTGAAGCATGATTATCTTGTCTCCTATTTCATCTCTCATTTGTTTGTTATTATAGTTTAGTATTTAAGTTAAGCAACAATTTAAGGTCAAGAAGGATTTTGTAAAGCATAATAATTTTGCAAATCTAAAGTTAGTTTGCCATTCCCTAATTTTTTGTGATTGAATTGACTTCCATCTCTAAAGTCTCGACAAATGCAAGTCTACCGGCTGTTGTATACTTCGGGATCCGACCATGAAAAGTTGCATGTATTTGTTGAATATAAACTACATACAGAGTTTTTGGTCATCAATTATAGAAAATCTCTTCCTTGGAGGAAATCTGTTTGTCAGCTACACGTCTGTCAGAAACTTGCAGAATTCACTTTACTGTTTCAATTCATGCTAGATTTTTTGGACTGGATATCCTATTCCACTTGTTACTTATCACTTGGATATTTGCAGTCATCAAGATATTGATGTGAGTCATCCAGAGTTTTTCAGTGCAGCAAAGCTCAATGGTTATGTTCCACCAAATAAAGAGGTGATTCTATGTAGTGTTTTCTTTAAATGCGCGTTGGCTCTACGTCCATTACCCTGCCCGATGTTTACATGAACTTGAATTGCGCCTTTTGAGAGAAAATATCTTGAACAGCTAGATTGGAAACTGAGATACTGTTAAAAAATAAAATGCTTCGCATTTAAAAGGTCGAAGGAGTGTCTTGTTTAGTTCTAGTGAATTCATATTGATCTAAATGATATTTTAATATATATATATATATATATATCTTAACGTTTCATTTTTCTTATTCCTGTCTCCATAGAAGTCTAAATATGATATTTGTGATCCACATAGAGATAAATTATGAAAGAACATGCTGATAGTGGGTAGCAATCAGTGGCGGAGCCTTTCAAGGCCCACCCCACCCTGGGCTTTTGGACAAAAAAAAATTTTTGGGCTCAAATTTTTTTTTTTTTTAAAAAGTTATCCCAACCCAAAAATAAAGCTCAAACTAATTAATACAATTCAAATTTTTCCCAGTCCAATCTATACCTCTAACT
>CAIGRQ010142795.1:0-10157 GCA_903798375.1 Fraxinus sp. D2006-0159
GTACTCTAAAAAATGGACCAATTAGTTTTATACCTTAAAACAAATTACAACGAATCACAGCCGAAATTAATACACTATTCCTAAAGTTTTTCCAAAACCTCAACCTTCTAGAACCTTACGTGTGTACGTCTCTCAAACGCTCTCTATTTTTTACTCTTTCTATTTTCCGCTAGTTTCGTCTCAATCTCCGTCCGTTTTTGTGTAATTCTCTCTGCGCGCCGTGGACTCGCTCAGTTACTTGTGAGCTACCATCTGTGTGCCACCGACCGCCATCGACTTTCTCCGCTGTAGTTTGTCTATAAGTCTATAATTTGTGCGAAAAATTAATTTGGAACATTGATTCCTGCCTCTAGGTTTTTTGGTTTACATATAATCCTTCTTTCCTTCTGCTAATTTTGAACGAGCTGTTGGCATTCTAGTTGGTTGGTGTTTGATTACTATGTGATTGGGATGCTTTTGATGATTTATCTATAAATTGGTGATTTGGAATTTGGGTTCCTGATTTTGTTGATTTATAAATAATTCTAAATTGTATCTATACATAATTTAATGTAAATATATACTTGCATTGGCTTTGTTTTCATCTTAATTTCTTTTGGGTTCTCAAGTTTTTACCAAAATCACTTGTGATTACTTTGTATATAAACCTAAGTTTCAAATTTTATTTTCTTTTGTTTATTTTTGTCTTCTAATTTGATATGTATTTTGGCGATACTATGTAGGAGTTAGATAGAAAAAGTTAGGGCAATGCGATAAGAGATTGATTTACGAGGTTACGAGATATTGATAGTTTAAAGCTAGGCAATCTTGCAATGCTTTCAAAATATGAGACATCGAATAATGTACTTGTCTAAGCTTACGGTTACAGAGTGAGGTTGTATAATGCATTTTTTCTTATCATTTTGGATTGTATTGAATTATATTTTCATATTATATGATTTTTAAGTTTTAGTATATTTACGTACAGATTGAAGCATTTTTAATAATATTTAATTAAATATTAGTAAACGACATCGCTATTACGATTTCAAAATAAGTAATTGATTTATTGTAACATGGAGGTGTTTGCACAAAGAAGCAATCGGGGATCAGCTCACACTTAGTTAAGTTGGCACTTTTAAATTTCAAAATAATGTTTAGTCGGATAGTTCTCCTTTCTACATTATAAACCTGCTTTCTGGTGATGATAATGAATAAAATCCAGTTATTGGATCTCAAAAAGTTACCACAAAGGTTCACAACTGAGTTTAATATGAATATTAACTTCTAATAAGGTTTAAAATTATTAAAACATTGAATCCTAGATCATCTCAAATGCATTTTGTGAATTATAGTCTATGTGATATTCAAATATATGAGCTTCTAATTTATATGACATTGATGTTTAATGAATTTAAATTTTAATTCTCTCTTTCTCTCTTTCTTTTGATTGATTGAATTAATTTTTGAGTCAATGTGTTTAACATAACCTCTATATGCTTTAGACTATGTTTATTTTATTTTCTAAAATGTCAATTCGACGGAATCCTATCACGTCGCATTGGAGGAGATTTTTCGAAATTAAGTCATTGTCTATTTGTAGTTAACTCATCAATTTTAAAAATAATTAACACAGTATGGAAGATGCTCTCAAATCATATTGAAGTAAAATCTTCACATAAATCACGTTGCATTGAAGGTTTTGTCTACAAATCCCATCCCAAGCTAGACCGATCTTGGTTGGCTCACCACATTTTCAACATAAAGATCACAATGGAAGCATAGAATTTGATCTTTAAGAGCTTTTAGTCTATCCAAAGTCTAATCTTTTTGTGGTATCCTAACAATATTTTAAAAGCACTTCTCACTTTTTTGAACTTGCATCACTTTTTTATGCTTATGTCAATTTTTTAAGTTTATCACTTTTTTTAAATTGGCATGAGAGGGTTCTAAATGAAAGAGGTCTTTAAATAAGTATCTCACTGAAAAAAAAAAAAAAAAAAAATTCTCAAAAATCTTTTGTTTCTCACACAAATCGGTATACTACGACCTTTTTTTTTAAGTTTGTCACTTTTTTATATTTATTATTTTCATCGATAAATCTGTTGAGTTTCATAAAAAAAGTGAGATGTTTTGGAATTGCTACGATGTTTAACATGGGCTTTAGAAAAGTGACGAGGAATTCTGTTATACCTCAATCGGGAAAATAATAATTCAATTGTGTTACACCAACATGAAAATTGTCAACTTGTCATTTTTTTGAATTTGTGTAACTTTTTATTAAATTTTTATCGCTTTTTTAATGTTTGTTACTTTTTTTGTCAATTCTTTGAAATTTCTATCACTCTTTTGAGTGACAAACATTATTTTTTTAATAAAAGTGACATTGTATGTTATTTTTTAATAAAAAAAGTGGTCTTAACTTTAAAACGTGACAATATGTCACTTTTTCATTTAAAAAATTTTTACACAGTATTTTTTAACTTTCAAAGTATATTTCATAGGATTCTTCAAAACATCTTTAATTTTAATTTTAAGGGTATTTTTCTACGTTGTCCAAAACCAGTCGCTGCTATATCGGACCTAGCCGCAACTCAGCTCGTAATCACCGAACCCCGCATTGGCCACCCAAATCTTTGTTCCGATGCCTTCAATGGATTCCGGTAACTCCACACATAGCCAACACAATTCTAATATCAATCAACTCAATAGACCCAAAGCAGAGCACTTTTCCAGGTCCGTTTGAGTACGGTACTAAATTTTTGTATACATTGTTCTTGTTGTGTGGTTTTACTTGAAAGGAAAAACTTTGCAGGAGGCAAAATATTGAACAACACAGAAAATCTCTGCCGATTGCTGCAGGTAAATTTCTCTCTCTTTTTTTATTTTTATTTTTTGCTTTTACTTCAACCAATTGTCGTACAATCTAATTGTTCTTTTGCCTTTTTGCTTGCAACGAAGTTGTTGATTTTTCCATCTCCCTATAAGGTTCCGAGCGGTATTCATATTATTTTGCTTCCGGTTTTTAGTTTTTGGAGGGAGTTTTCACCATTAATTGATGGTTACTTGAGCTTTTTATTTCAACTAGTTAGATTTGAATGTGTATTGCACGATATTCTGAAATATCTGTAAAAGTAATATTTGACACCAATTTGTCCGAGTATTTGATGAGTTTCAAATGAACTAAAGAAAATAACATAAGAACTAATTACTAATATGAATTTAAACACCCATTAAATTTTTTAGATATATGAATAAAAATAAATTCATCTATATTAACTCTAGATTCATGTAGATCAAGATTTATCAAGTCAAAATTCATCGAGTCTAGATTAATGTGAATGTTAATTAAGAGAATTAATAATGTGAAATTCATATATGACAAGGATATTGTAGTATTTATTATATATTGAAAAAGGAAAAATAAAGTATTATTGAAATAATTGAATTGCAGTAGGGTAAAAATCGTCCAAAAAAATGATTATCACTTGATGTGATATTTAATATATTATAAATTATATTGGCCGATTGGGTTGAAGATTGATAATGGTGGATTAAGGTGATGTTAAAGTACTGGATTTGCGTTATATCTGGATTTTCGAAAATAATTAAGAGCTAGAAAAAGAATTGCACGTTGTCAATTGAAAAAAGATCTTGAGCAAGTTTTCAGTATTGAATTTTCTCCTTTCACAGTAAAAACTCTTGGGGTCAAAAAGACGGTATATATATATTATCGAAGTAACAAATCACCTGGAAGTAATGCGTTTCAGAAAATAAAATTTATGGGCAGTAATTTGACAGTTGTCTTATATTTGGTGGCTATGGAAACTTGTAGAGACAGTGTTAAGAAGTATGAGATGCGTCTCTGAATAATAGAGTGCAGTTTAGAATGAGATGTAGGCATAGAGTCTGACATGTCCCTTTTCTCATGGAAAAAGAAAAAGGCAGCTCAGGGACTCTGATCTTTTCTAGATTAATAGTTTTATCCTTATCAAATTTGCACCTGTCAAGGTTTAAGCATTATACTTATTGTTTTTATTTATATAAAGGCTTTTCTTTGAAGTTTCCCTGTGGATTTTATTTTACATGAATGTTGTGTTTTGTGTATTTCTTATATTTTTTAGAAGAGTGCAACTGCTGGTTGACTTGTGTTATTTGAACATCATCTAACATAGTTGCTCTTTGACTTTGGTGAGTTGTTATTGCTTTTGTTTAAGCATCTAAAGGTAGTTCAAAATCTTTACATTAGCTATTTTTAAAAATTAAATTGACTTGACAGTTAAACGAATATAGAACTACAGGATTATCATTATTTCGGGCCCTTCATTTCATTTTGATACTGTTTTCAAGTTGTGATTTCCATGCTGAATTGCCTCTTATTAAAATATTTATGTACTTCCAGCTGAAAAATTACTTTTGGAGGAGGTTAGGAATAATGACACACTAATAATTGTTGGTGAAACTGGCAGCGGGAAGACAACACGTAAGTATTTTTAACCTTTAAGTTCTAGCTGGAAATTTACTTTTCTATGCTTGAAGTGCGTTGATATGTTTTTCTATTAAAGGTTGCCTTCNCGTTGATATGTTTTTCTATTAAAGGTTGCCTTCGAAGGAAGTTGTGTAAGCAATGGTCTCGATATATTAGTGCTTAACAACGACGATGATTCATTTGGTGTAAACTGTGTTACTTGTTACCGATACACCGATAGATGTAGATTGGATGTGCCCTCAAAAACTTGTAATACAATCACTTTCAATTATCAAAAAAGTGACTGAAAAGTCAAAAGAGTGCTCTTAAACCAATACATTCCATAATGCACATTTAGAATAGTCTCTCAATTCCTGTTTGTGCAAGAATCCTGTGTATGCATGTAATTGTCTCTGTTAGTTAACTTAGTTTCTCTCTGTTTTACGCATAGATGTATACACAGACACAAGCAGCCTAGAAGCAGGCGTCCACAAGTCAATTCCTTAATTATTGGCTTATGCTTGAATAATGGGTTTTAGCTCTTATGTTAGAGAAAATGGAAGTTTCATTCGTTAGCTTACCTAAAGATATATGAGTAGGCTTTCTTAGGTTACATAAAAATGTCACTAGTCCGATTTTCTTGGGTTGTGCCTAGTTCATTTCTTTTTCAGGATCCACATAATGGCTATACATCTAACTTAAGTTGATATTGATCTAGCTAAACTATACTCATGACTCATGATACTATGATATAAGGAGATTGTACATAAACTAGAGTTATAAAATTATCATCACAAAAGGAGTGTGAGGACTATAGTATAAGGACTAGAAGAGTGATGAAAATATTTGTATGGGTGAAAGGGAAGGAAATATTATGATCCTTAGTCTAGGAGTGTGAGGACTAAAGTATAAGACCTAGAAGAGTGACGAAAATATGTATATGGTGAAAGGGAAGGAAATATTATGATCCTTAGTCTCTCCTTAAAATAGTTTTGGTTTTGTGCCTTGCTACTTTCCCCTTGGAATCCGTTGGAATTGCCTTAAATTTTCCCTTGAAAGAATGAAAGGGGCCGGAACTAGATATTGGAATGTTGGGCAGAAAACGATTTCTTCTGTTCAATTTAAGATTTCCTTATTAATGGCCTTGAAGATCCAAGTGATCATCACAGTTTGCCTTTTCAGTAAGTTCATGTCAGCATTAATCTTGGACCCCTCAATAATTCTGCAGCTGTGTAGATTATACGCACACATGCATGCAGTTTGTTTTCAGATTGATGTTGACTAAATTATTTAAGACTCCAAAGGACATAAAGGCTCTTGATTATGACTTAGCTTGACTAATGAACAAATTACTTCCCCTAAAGCCTTATCTGCATAATTTTAGCTATTTATTGTTCTTCTGGAACTTATATGTGAAATTATAAACATCTTCACAGAATTGCCCCAGTATCTTAATAACGGAGGGTTCTGTCGCGATGGTGGGATAATTGGGATAACTCAGCCTAGACGTGTTGCTGCTGTCACGGTTGCAAAACGGGTTGCTGAAGAATGTGGAGTTGCATTGGGCCAAAAAGTTGGATATGCCATTAGATTTGAGGATGTGACTTCCAGCTCAACAAGGATCAAGTATATGACTGACGGATTGCTATTAAGGTGGAGAATATTGTGCTTATGTTTGTCTTTTTATTCATACTGTATTAGCTAAATTATTAGTAGATATTTTTGTCTTTGAATTTACATTTGCAATCAATGAGTAATATTACATGTTACTGATTGGAGCTAAGTATTCTTAAAAGAAGATCCTTTACTGAATTAACATATGATGTCTGAATATTTTTACAGAGAAGCGTTACTTGATTCGTGTCTCTCCAAGTATTCTGTTATTATCGTTGATGAGGCTCATGAGAGAACCGTCCACACTGATGTATTGCTCGGCTTGTTGAAGACTGTACAAAAGACGAGGTCTAAAGGTGTTAGTGATGCAGCAGATATTGATCATAGGGAAGTCAAGAATGGCATGTTGTTGGAAAAACATAATGGTTCCGAAGTTGCCAGTACTTTGAAGCATTGCCGAGGCAAGAAATTGTCTCCTCTGAAGATTATTATTATGTCTGCCAGTCTAGACGCACGGGTTTTTTCCGAGTACTTTGGTGGTGCAAGAGCTGTGCATGTGCTGGGTCGACAGTACCCTGTTGATATACTCTATACTCGTCAACCTGAGACTGATTATGTAGATGCAGCTTTGATTACCATATTTCAGGTTACTCAATCCTCTTTTTGTCCTGATTGCATATTAAATTATCAAATATATGTTTAACAAACCTTAAAATGAAGGATACAATATTGCTAAGTTTGATCTTTTAGGCTGAATCCAATTACAGGAAGGAGTGGTGGCTCCCTTCCCCTAGAAATTCAAAGTTGAGTAAAAAGCTTTTGTATTTTGATTTTCCATAGAAACCTTTATTTATGAAAAAGAGTACCTGAGCTATCACACAGCTAAACATAAAGATCTTCTCACTTTATTTTTTATTTTGATCATTTTATTTACCGACTTTAACTGTGGGATTCTATTAATATTGTATGTTAAAGCCTTTTCTGATGGAATTAAAAGGGTAACAATATTGAGAATTCTTAAACATTTTTTTTCTTAGCTGACCTTGAGAAAGGATTGAACATAAATGCAATCTAGAAGAGAATATTTAAAAATCAGATGAATTGGATTATAGAAGACATGTATCTTTCCCTCGGTTACATTTTTATGAACTACTTTTTATTTGAAAATTTCTTGATTTAAAACGTGATGGTTTCTTTAGTGACCTTGTTGCCATCAAGCCACAGTAACATATTTTTTTGTCTTCAGATAATTGATAATTTCAAATCAAGCACTCATCTACATTTCAAATCATTATTGTAGTTTTCCAATTAGTTCAATTAAATTAATTGCAAGAGAGTTTTATGACACGCTAGAGTAAAATCCTGCTTCTCTCTCCCAATATTCTATACGTAGGAGATAATTAGTTTGTTGTGCTTATTTACTTTTTCTTTCCGCGATCTTGCATTATCTTGTAGGATTTAACTTCAAACTTTTGTTTTTCTCCCATATAATGGTGGAAGTCTCTTAATATTTCTCTTTGCAGATACATATGGAGGAAGGTCCTGGCGATATACTTGTGTTCTTGACTGGCCAAGAAGAAATAGAATCTGTGGAAAGGCTTGTCCATGAGCGCCTTCCACAATTGTCCGAAAGCAAACAGAAGCTTTTGACCTTTCCAATATTTTCATCTCTTCCATCAGAGAAACAAATGAAAGTTTTCATGCCTGCCCCAATTGGGTTTCGAAAGGTAGTTATTTTCTCCTTCAAAGATATTTTGTAAGTTTTTTAGCTTACACATAAGCTTTATGAGATGTTGATTGGATAAGACAAATGCTATGTCTTCATTGAAATTGTGCCCACGCCTGTTATATGTAGTATATTTTGTATAAAAATAAGCACATGTTTGGTACACATTAAAATTTTCATTTTCATTCTTCTAATCATTTTCAACTACACATTCTTCAATAAAATAATATTTTACATCACATCAATGATTTTTCCTTCTTTTTCAACCACACATTATCTATCAATCTACTATTTCAGAATATATTCTTCCAAAACAATGTGGCTCAAACACACCCTAAGTTTTTTATGTACCCAGATACTATACTAAAAGTATGATTTGCAAATTGAGCATCATTTAGAATATTGTCTGACTAAGGAACTGTCCAGTTTTAGTTGTTTATGAACATTCTCATGGCACAAATGCTAGAGAAGAAAAGAAGTTCCTGGATTTTGTCAGGAAGTGTTAGTGTTGTCCACCTACAATTGTGATATTCTTTTTGATGCCGTAAAAGTCTTCAGGTCATACGAACTTAACCACACGTTTGTCTGCCTGCATTTTCTGTTCAGGTAATATTAGCTACCAATATTGCTGAGACATCAGTGACAATACCAGGAATCAAGTATGTCATTGACCCTGGAATGGTGAAAGTACGCACGTATGAGGCATCTACAGGGATTGAACCATTAATCATCGTCAAAACTTCAAAAGCACAAGCACTTCAGAGGAGGTAGAGCTACTAAACTTTCTTACACTTATACTGGGGGAAAAGTTGAGAACTATGATTTATTTATTTATTTTGTATCTGGAGCGTCAAATGGGCTCAGCTTATTTCATTATCTCCAGTGTGTTCTGCAAGTGAGTACTGAGAACATTAAGTCAGATACTGTAGCTTAGCTAACTCTGTTTTCCAAATAATACGTGATTAACATTGCCTATGGATTCTCTTAAATTGGGACTTTAAGAAAACAATCAAATGTGAATCTAATTCCTAGTATCATTTGAAGTAAAATTAATGGATAGCTAAATTGTATCTTCTTGTTACGAATTCATTGCGTCCCCCAGCCCCTTGAGCATGAATAGGAAGAAGGTGACTGAAGAAAGTAAGGCATGGTAAACCTATTGTCATTTACCAATATCTACGATTAAATGATACTTAAAAGTCTTATAATCCCTGTTACAGTGGACGTGCAGGCCGTGAAGGACCTGGGAAATGCTACCGTCTTTACCCAGAGAGTGAATTTGATAAGCTCAAGGATTCCACGACACCTGAAATTAAAAGATGTAACCTATCAAATGTTATTTTGCATCTTAAAGCTCTAGGCATTGATGATATTATTGGCTTCGACTTCATTGAACAACCAGACAGGTGAGTATGAAAATGGAGGTGCATTGTTTGCATATCACAGTTGTGTAGATGTGTAGTTGTTCATATCTGAGATTTTCTCTTGGTGAATATGTCAAATAAGCATGTGTATTATTTTCTTGTTTGCTCTAATGTGTTATTTGAATTTCGTCTGGTATTCTAATTTCGGACCTTGTGTGTTTTAATTAAATTGTATACTTTCAAAGCCAACTTAAGATTCAAAATTGCTGGTTTCCTGGTGTGATAATGGTGTTAATGTGAATGGTTGATTTTCTAGGGGATGAAAATTGTGGTGAAAAACTGAAATTCGGTTGAAGCTTTGAAAAGGTAGCAAGCGCGTGAAAATTTTAAAGCTGAGTTGAAACCTCATGGCATGTCGAGTGCCTCGTGCATAACTTACACCATTTCGTGTAATTTATTTAATGTATGAAAATAAATGATTAAAATACAGCTGAATTTCTATGTGATTTGACTAGTATTTAGTGTTAATTTCATCAATCCTATGCTTTCTCTTTGCATATTGTTTGAAGGTTTATTCTTTATTACCCACAACACCATTCTTGAGTATGATTATAAAATAAATTGCATCTTAATTGCCATTGGTTATTGATATTTGGCTTTTTCAAGAATCTAACATTTGCTGTATGGGAATTCATCTCAGATTGATTTTTACTGTGCCTTCTATGTATCCATACAGGATTGCTATCGTGAAGTCGATGGAGTTGTTATTCTTGTTAGGTGCTCTAACGGACGAAAGTAAATTGTCCGATCCAGTGGGGCAAAAGATGGCCAGGCTTCCACTGGATCCTATTTATTCCAAGGCCCTCATTATTGCCAGTGAATTTAACTGCTTGGAAGAAATGTTAATAGTTGTTGCAATGCTCTCTGTGGAATCTATCTTTTATGCTCCCCGTGAAAAGTTGGAAGAGGTATGGATGTATGACCTTCTAAAGTTTTGTGTTCGATG
>CAIGRQ010142811.1:0-14158 GCA_903798375.1 Fraxinus sp. D2006-0159
TTTCTACTCATTTTTAACTATATATTCTTCAATAAAATAAAATTTTACATCACATCAATAACTTTTCATTCTTTTTCAACCACACATTCTCCATCAATCTACTATTTCAAAATACATTCTTACAAAATAATATGGTTCAATTCAACCACACTCTTAATTTTTAGGATGAAGCTTGGTGTACAGGTAGAACCCCTACCGAACACACACAAACATGGGGGGGGTGGGGTATTTTTGGAGGGTTATTTTACGGGACCCGCCTCTTGTGAGAGGCTTGGCTCTGCCAGGCCTGTAACAGCCTGGCAGAGTAGCCTTATTTAAAAGGCCTGGCAGAGTAGCCTTATTCTAATTTTTATTAACTTCTTTAACTGAACCAGAAGCCTGTAACATTACATTAGATATCTGTCAGGCGGCTAAATGCCCAAACGTGCGACCCCTCCCCTCGTACCTATATATATGATTCACTCCTTCAAGCATTTCACATTTTCACTCTTACCTCAACCCCCCTTTCTCTTTTTACAGTAAACTCAACACCTACCATACTGCACATTCAGTAGAGCGATTTCTCTCCTTGTTCCTTTATTTTTTCTTGAAAATGGGTAATTGGAATCGGAGATATGTGCCCAGAAAGAAACACCGATATGATTATGAAGATCCGCCACCTTCTCCTCCGAGAACCCACCAAACTCGATCACGACATTCCGGTATATATGTGTTTGTGTGAGTATGTGGGTTTTTCTTGAAATTTATGCTTAGACTATTTTATGCTATATGGGTATGTGGGTTTTTGTTGGATATATGTTTAAATTATTTTAAACGTGTTTGTCGTCCTGTTCTATTTCTCCTAATTCTTGTATTTATTTGAATGTATTTTTCATTCTTTTGTATTGAATGACGGTTGTTCAAGAAATGTTGCTTACTTTACCATCTATGGGAAGGATTAGCTTTAATTGAATTAGAATCTTATCCCTGCTGGGTTATAACTTATACTAGAAATCAAATTTAGAATAAAGAATTACTATTTGGTTTAAATCATAATTGGAATAATCTATATTTTACCTTTGTGGGAGATAAAAAAATTTCAGAATTTTGGGGATCAAATCATCTCCTTGTGCACCTAGACTATATTAGAGCTCGATTGGAGTTGAGTTTATACTTTTGCCGCTATGGATTACTCGATTAAAGTCAAGTTGGTTTCTTTTTGCCCTACCAACTTCAATCGAGATTGTTCAATTTGAGTTCAGTTCATTTCTTTCTGCCAATTTAATCAAGGTAAGAAACCTCTCAATTTAGATTCTAGTTGTGCAATTCATCAAAATACTCAACTGTAATTGAGATCTCTCAACAGGGTTGTGTTCATTTTTCCCAACTTGACCGCATTTGAGTCTCGACTAGGGCTGATTTGGGCAATTGTACAAAAATGTCATTTCTTTTTTCTCTTTCCACGTTGCTGTGAAGTCAAATCAAGAACTTTAAGGTCGAGATTTTAGGTTAAGAATTTGTGTGCTGCATGCTTTTAACTCTTCAGTGTTGTATATTTTTGCAATTGAAGAGGAAGTTGAAATATTTATTTCCAACTGACTGATGCTTGCAGTCGCATGAATGAAAAAAAGATAAATTGAACTAAAGAAACAAAATGCTAGTTAAAATAAGTCAACCAGTTCTAATGGCAACTTTTAGGTGAATTTTCTCTTAGAAATGCACACCCTTTCTAAAAGCGAAAAATGTATATAATTGGAAAGTTTTTGAAGGTTCTAAAACACGTAATGCCACTAGTGTACATTTCATGCTTGGTACTTTACATGATTGTAAGAATTAATGGCTGTTTGAGGTATCGTATATTGCATAAACAATGTCAGCCATATAAATGCCACGTGGTAACATGGAAATAATATCATGCATCATGTGGTCTAAGTTATTAAACAGCTAATAACTTCTTTCCTTTTTCCTGTCATGATTTGGAATCTGATTGTGGTGGTCTTTTTTTTTTTCTTGGTTTAAACTTGTTAGAGCCCTATTCTTTAAACTCGTTTTTTCCTCAAATTCATATTCAACCATACATTCTCGAAATATTACTATTACAAAATCTATTATTACTAAATGACGCTCAAATAAACCCCGAGTTTTCTTTCCAGTTACCTTCTGTGTGAAAGCATTAATTTTTGCATGTCAAAAGCATTAATTTTTGCATGTTTAGGCTTCTCTTTTTCTGATTTTTTGTCTTTCCTCATGTGAATATGATTGTGTAGTTGGTCAGCCACCGAAAAAAAAAAGAAAAGAAAAGAAATGAAGAGAATAATAGAGGAAACTTCTAATATGTAAAATAGTTGCAGTTTAATTTGGTTAGTAGGCTCTTCTTTCTGTGTATCTCTTGTTGAACTATATCTTTCTAACCGGAGATTGTTTGTATTTTCTTTTTTATTCTATCATACTTCTGCGAAAAATTTGCGTCTTAATTTAGCATGAAAAATGCGCTTTGTGTTGGAAATCGTGAAGTATGATTTATCTTATTATCATTTCTCATTGAAGGATTCAAGCATGCTGGCGTGCCATCGTGGGAAATAGATTACTGCAATTCAGTACGAGTTCCATGGTACAAGATTTTGGCTTCCAAAAAGTATATATGCTGTTATCCAAGTGTGGACGAGTGGGATGCTTCTGCTGGGGAAGAGGCATTGAATGATGCAAAAGAGCGATACTGGGCAAATATCAATGGTCTTCTCTGCGATAATCCTTTACCTAATCCAGATTTATACATTGATGAAATTGATTGGAATTCTTATATCGATCCTGAGCTCATGTCTGATTTAGATCGCCAATTCTTTAATCCTGATAATATTGACAAAGTTGACAAGTTGGACACTATAAAAGAAGAGGTGGATTCGGTCCTCGAGTGTACCAAAGCAAAGGATGATAAGGACCAATCTCATTGTGACAACCCATGGGAAAGTAATCTAGTAGAAGGTACAAGAAATTTAATTGATATAAAGCAGGGATGGAATCAGTGGGACGATTCTATAAATTTGAAGAATGTAAACCCATGGGAGGAGAGCCACAGTCAACTTGGGGTTTCCTTAAAGGGCAATGCATGGAGAGGTGAGAATGAATCGTGGGGTAGGAACCTTGGGCCTAATGAAACCTGGCCGCCTGCAAATGTTGATTATACAAGTGGCAATCATTGGAATTCTGGTACACAAATTGCGGATGCAAGACAAGGTGGGTGGAGACAGAGAGAAAATAGTTCTTGGCGTTGGAATACTTGTGGTCAAGAACTAACGAGCTCGGTTACTTGCGGAAATCCCCAGGAAGGCAGCATCTTGAAAGGTGGTGGATATTCCGGAGAGAGGTCTTGGGGGGGAAATGGGAACGAATCCTGGGGTCGGAAGCAGTCGGAATATCAAAGTAACAACACAGATTATTGGGATTCTAGAAGATTGAGGAGAGGTGGAAGAGCCTTCAATGGTGGTTACCGGAAGAGGGAAAGCTCTCCACAGCATACAAGGCATAAAAGTTCTAGGTATGAAGGTGATTTCTGCGGGAATAGTCGCCAATGGTAAAAGGAAATATTTTGAAGTATAATATTTAGAAGAATGAGGTCATAGTTGATTATAAATTCCTCAAAAGTCCAAATCTTTTGGCACAGTGGGAGCTTTAGTACTTGTACTGCAAACTCTTGAATTCCTGTTTGACCATTACTACTCTGTGGATTTACCTTTTTTCCCCCCCTCACCTTGGGTTGTTTCTGAGGTCTGTTGGGTATTTAAAAAGAAGCATTGAAGATTTGAGACCTTTTTAACTCAACCTGAATGAGATTAACTAAGTTGCCTGCAGTCAAGAATTGGAGTCTGATTTTGTCGACATTTTGTTCACAGTTCGTTTTGTGTGCAGAAAAAGTATGGTTGGTTTTCTCATTTTTGTTGTTTAAACATTTCTGTTTATCTCAGTTCGGGTTACTAATGTCATCGTGTGCTGTCTATATACTGAGTTCAAACACACAACGATGCTATTATAAAATTTGAATCCTAGTTTCTTTTTTAGTAGATTGTACATGCTTGGGCTGCTGCCATATTTTCATGCTATTCAAAGTGAAATGGAGGCTGAAATTGTCGAGGCCAAATAGATGAATGGTTTAGAAACAGAGAACTATGTTGTATGTATTGTAGTAACATGGGAGATATGTCTGATGTTTTTCCCTTAAAATCACTTGTGAAATGGTGTGGAATTACACTGATGTTGATCAATATCTGATGTTTTTCTGAGTCGACGTCCCGGTCGGGTTTTAAAACATACAAGTTTTGGTCACTTTCGACTGTAGAAACTAGTAAATCATCCTCTGCCAAAGACATTCAGTTTACTTAGGTAGCAAAATGTGAGCATTAAAATAGAAAAAAGCATTATTTGCTAAAAATTTAGTCGAATGTTATACAAAAGACCAGAGAAGCACGACGAACCGAAAAAATTTAAAAACGCATAGAAGTTACAATTTATTTTCTTCATAGAAGATGCCTTCTATTTCTTCTCTTTATTTATTTAATTATTTTTTATGGGATAATGTTTAGTTACAAATGAAAACTTAGTAGGTATAAGCAACAACAATGTGAAAATTTTGGGACCGTAGCTATAAATTTCCTAAGTTTTGTTATTTTGGGATAGTTATATGTCACAATAATAGTTTTATAGACAATATGCTGCACTTCCAAATTTGAGGTCTCGCTTCGTGAAATCACGAAAATATGCTCAAGCATAGTTTGAATTACAACTCAAGTTGTAGGGCAATTGAACTAAACACGAGGACATAAAATTAACCATTTTGCTTAGCCTCCACGTGCGATGAATTTATAAACAATTTAATTTATAGACAGATAGAATTAATTGTATAGATGTGGACAATGTTTGTGAGTTCAATGAAAGAAACTTGTCAAATGGAAATTTAATTAAGTCGAAAATGATCAATAAAGTACCGATACTTTACTTTAGTTAAGTAACTGATGCTGCTGGCCAGTTCCATTGATTGATGAATAACAAATTTCATTCAAAGTTGAGGGTATCTATAAAATTATCATGCAACATTTTATTGAGATATTTTTAGTCGAGTTGGAACATTGTACGTATAATGTGAAAGATTGGGACAGTGATAATATAAACTAAAATTTGAGGACATAAATGTCACACTTAAGAAAGATTGGGGATCCCTAGAGGAATTTACCCTCTTCTTCTGCAAGTCCTCTAATGTCTACAAAAACTGTGGCAAATTATCTGGAAAGGGCTTGAGGAACCGCAAAATGCCACCCCAAACCCCACCGCCCCTCACCAAGCCCCATAAGCCCTACTTCTTCTACGGTCACCGGAAGCCCACTCAGAACCGTCCCACCGTACGTGGAGGCCTGTTCTCCAACCGCCAATTACTCAACCCTAAAAAATTAAGCTTCCCCATCGCCACCGAGCCCTTTGACCTCCAAAAGTGGGACCCAGATGACAAAAATAACCAAGGAGCACGATATACAAAGGACCCGTCGGAGCAATTCTTCTCCGTGGCCAAAAATCTATCGCCCATTGCTAGATACATAGTGGATGCGTTCAGGAAACACAGGCAGTGGGGGCCTCAACTAGTGGAGGAGCTCAATAGGTTGCGCCGTGTCACGCCTAAGCTGGTGACGGAGGTTCTGAAGTTTCCCAATGTTGATCCTAGGCTCTCTTCTAAATTCTTTCATTGGGCTGGTATGAAGAAACTTAAAACTACTCCCTTTTTTATCTATGGATGCATGTGTGTTTGTCTCTTTCTTTTTGATATCCAGTACATATACTGTACATATGGAGAATTTCTCTTGCAATAACTTCATACATAATATTAATCCATTCACTCGTTATAGATTCTGAAATGCTTGTAGACTGTCACTATTAAGGGATATATAAGACAGATTATGTACTGCTAATGTTATTGCGGATTAACGGGTGCAATTCTAGAAGACATGATAGTGTAAAAAAAAATGTCAAGTATAGAATAGAATGTTCACTTAAAGCGAATACACACTCGCATGCTGACATATCTCTTGCACTTCTTTTGTCATTCAGCGAAGCACTAAAAGGAACGGTTTTGGCTGTTTTCTTATGTTTATATTTATGTCTGCCTGCATGTTATTGTCATTCTTAATTGTGGGTCAAAAATTTTTTGTTACGGAATTTGGTGTTTGATTAACAAATCAAGAACCCTTTTTGAGTTTTTGATACTTTTAGTGAGTGTAATTATAGAATGCTACAAGATTCATTACTTGCTGTTTTTCTTTTTTGAAGAAAAAAGTCCTTTCTTACATGGCATGGACATTTATTTTGACAGATGATATATTCTTGTATGATTTAATCTGCATGACAAATGGTGAAACATGTACATGATTTTTATTTTCAATTAGGAGGGGTTTATTACTTTGAAGGTGCATTAAAGAAATAAAATTAACCTTGCAAGTTATGACTCATTACCATGTATGTTATGAGCATTGAAATGAGATTGAGCAGTTGTAGATAGTATTCTGTTGGTTTATTGTAATTCCTATTGTCGAATCAACTCAACATTATTAAGTTAGGAGAATGATCTATCATGTTATTTGATGCATACTAGATTCATTTGTTTGATTATGCAAATTCACTTGTTTGATTTCTGTGTGCGGATTATGGAGTGACAGTGATCATGATTCTGTGTATTTTCAACCATTTACTTATTTTTTGAATTTTGACTGATAGGTAAGCAGAAGGGATACAGACATGATTTTGCGTGTTACAATGCATTTGCCTATTTTTTGAATAGGGTGAATCAGTTTCGGGCTGCTGATCAGGTGCCTGAGTTAATGCATATGCAAGGGAAACCGCCCAGTGAGAAACAGTTTGAAATATTGATCAGGATGCACGCTGATGAAAACAGGGGTCTGAGGGTGTACTACGTGTATGAGAAAATGAAGAAATTTGGGGTGAAGCCAAGAGTCTTTCTGTATAATAGAATAATGGATGCCTTAGTTAAGACTGATCATCTAGATTTAGCCATCTCTGTTTACAATGATTTCAAGGAGGATGGGTTGGTGGAAGAGAGTGTCACTTTTATGATTTTGATAAAGGGCTTGTGTAAAGCAGGACGGATGGATGAAGTGTTTGACCTTTTGGGTCAGATGAGGAATAATCTGTGCAAACCAGATGTGTTTGCTTACACAGCAATGGTAAAGGTGTTGGTTTCAGAGGGAAATCTGGAAAGTTGTTTGAGGGTTTGGGAGGAAATGCAGAGGGATGGGGTTCATCCTGACGTCATGGCTTATTCCACTTTAATCATGGCATTATGTGAAGGGAACCGGGTTGATAAAGGTTATGAATTGTTTAAGGATATGAAAGAGAGGAAGTATTTGATAGATAGAGCTATTTATGGGTCTTTGATTGAAGCATATGTGGAAGATCAGAAGGTTGCTTCGGCTTGTGATTTGCTAAAAGATTTGATGGACTCAGGATACAGGGCTGATTTGTCAATATATAACTCCCTTATCAAAGGTCTATGCAATGTGCAACAGGTTGACAGGGCTTATAAACTTCTCCAAGTAACAATTCAAGAGGATCTCCAGCCAGATTTTTCTACTATAAATCCTATCTTGGTGTCTTATGCAGAGTTAAAAAGAATGGATGAATTTTGTATGTTGCTTGCACAAATGCAGAAATTGGGTTATTGGTTAATTGATGATCTGTCGAAATTCTTCTCATTTATGGTAGAGAAGGATGACAGAGTAACAATGGCTTTAGAAGTGTTTGAATACTTGAAAAAGAAAAACTATCGTGCTGTTTCAGTTTACAATATATTTATGGAGTCTCTGCTCAAGAATGGTGAAGTGGATAAGGCATTAGAACTGTTTCATGAGCTCAATGATTCAGACTTGGTTCCTGACTCGATAACTTACAGTAATGCAATTCTATGTTATGTTGAAGTTGGAAATATACATGAAGCATGTACGTGGTACAACAGGATTAAAGAATCCTCTTCAGTTCCTTCAATTGCTGCCTATTATTCTCTTGGTAAAGGCCTTTCCAGAATAGCAGAAGTAGATGCAGTCATAGCACTTGTTCGTGACTGTTTAGCCCATGTTACAAGTGGTCCGATGGAATTCAAGTACACTCTCACAATTATCCATGTCTGCAAATTAAATAATGCCGCAAAGTTAATTGACGTTGTCAATGAAATGGTTGAACAGGGTTGCCCTCCAGACAGTGTTATATATGCGGCTATCATCTATGGCATGTGCAAGCATGGAACAATTGAAGAGGCAAGGAAAGTATTTGCGAGTATGAGGGAGCGCAAATTTCTAAGTGAAGCAGATGAAATAGTCTATGATGAGATACTTATAGACCACATGAAAAAGAAGACGGCAGACTTGGTGTTGTCTGGGCTGAAATTTTTTGGTCTGGAATCAAAATTAAAGGCAAAGGGCTGTTCAGTCCTGTCTAGTTGAGAATGTGAAGAGGTAAGGAACCTATCAGCCTCTTTAACTATTAATATTGACACTAGTCAACTTAGAGAAAAACCTGATAACTTTACAAAAAATTCTTGATGTGGAACTTGCTTTAGTACAGTATATGAAGTTATTTCATGATTAATTAAATTCAATTAAGGCGTACTCCTATAGATATTGATTAAATTCAAACCGCCAGTGCATAGTTTTGAATATGTAGTTTCAGGGGAAACAGTTAAAAGTAAAAATTTGTATACACGACAAAGAGCTTCTACACCTATCTATTGATTAGTAAACTTATGTCTGCACGACAAGATTCGTACTTTGTTTTTGAAGAATTAAGTTGATGAGCTCTGTACTTAAAAATTATGTGATTCTTTTGAACAGGAAACAAGAATTGACGTGGTTCTTTTGTGCATTATTTTTAAAAGAGATCACTTCTCTTATTTTTTTTTTTTAATTTTGAAAAATTAGTGTTTGATTCTTGGAAAAGCCTCAACTTGCCTGATCTTGTCTAGTAAATGTTGTTTGTTTACAGTTTGTACCATAAGTTTAGTCATCTTAACTTCCTAAACGGATCATTATTGGCAGTACTGAGAGGAGTAAGAAGGCCAACATTTCCTCAATTGATGTGCTGGAAAATGAGAGTGATTGTGAACTTCTTGCCATATGAGACTTGCACAATTGGAGATGCTTTGACTGTGAAGGCTTATTGAAAATACGTACTATTGGGGGTTCAGCTTTCTCCTTTGTGAGTTCTGTAAATATGATACGATGGTCGTAAGTTGCAGATTTTTCATTCTCACACGCAGC
The DNA here is from genome assembly GCA_903798375.1 of Fraxinus sp. D2006-0159. Lineage (NCBI taxonomy): Eukaryota > Viridiplantae > Streptophyta > Magnoliopsida > Lamiales > Oleaceae > Fraxinus > Fraxinus sp. D2006-0159. Next base: position 9,285 of record CAIGRQ010142811.1, read on the forward strand.
TATAAGTGCTTAAGTGCAGCAATGGATTGATGAACCTTTACAAGTACAGCTAAGCTTTAGGGAGTTCTCTTTATCGTTCTGAAGTTTAGATACAGAAACAATTGGATAGAACCATGACTGCATCATCATACACACGATTCCTGAAAATTATTTGAAAGCTGTAATCGCCGTAATACTGCTGCCTAGACTCTAAAGAAAAGTTGTCAAGTGTGTCCTTGGTTGTGAAAAATTCTGCTTGGGGCTAGTTTTGCTTCATTTCAACACACCGTCTCACAGAGTTACATTTTATCTCTCCTTGGAATAGAATAACCTGGAACCCCTATTCCACACCCCAAGGGATTCATAACATCTTATGTCTCATTTTTACTATCACATGAGAAGGTTTGCTTGCTGGTGGTTTTGATGCATGCCTATAGCAACTTGATCAGACAATTCCAGTCGATCATTTTCATTCAACAAACCGCATAAGGTGACTCCCTGAATACTGCTGACCAAAATTGGTAATGGTTTTGTGGCTATAAATCTGCCTCCACAGCAGTTTGCTTCTAGATCGAAGTGGATTATTTAATATGCATCTGAGAGCTGGGTGGAATTCAAGCTAGTTTCTTGAAAAAGGTAAATGAACTGCATCTTATATCAGTGCAAAGTCCTTGAAGCATATTGTTTCTGGGGATAATTTCAGGATTGCAGAGACCAACATATAGGGATCAGTATGTAAGAGAGTAAGTGATTGCTTTTCTTGTGTTTGAGGTGCACTTCTGAAGTTGGATAAAGTTAAATGGATAGTCAAAGGGACTAATATCGGCCAATGAGTACTTTAAAAGCAAATTCATGGCGAAAATTTCAGGAAATCCTGTTGAGGTTTTTCTTCTTGTCTGCAGTTTCGTTTTCTGCTTCAATGATATTCTGCAGCTTGCAATGCTTCCGAAACGTCTTTATCATGTGATAGCTCTGAGCTGGTATTTATTTGATCTGGTCATTATCACAATATCAGGCTTCATTCAATTAGCCTGGTCTTTGTGCAATTTCTTCTTTTCGCTGGCTCATTAACAAGTTAACAAGTTCTTTCAGTTATTCTTGTGGACTGCAGTACCTCCTTACAGCTTCGTTCTGTGATGGAAATATATGGTATTATCGTCATTCACACAAGCAAACCTGATCTGCAGTTAAATCTTACTTTTTGCACCTCACCCGGAAGTTGTGGCTATGGCATGGGCTTTGCATTGCCCCATATCATTGCCTTTGGCTGTATATGTCTGCGATGGTCGGCTTCAGCAGAGAAGGAAGCAAGGCAGTGTTGGTTTACTTGATGGTAATATTGTTGGGCAGAATCGGCCTAAACGGATGGAGACGGAAGGGAAGGTCGCAGGCATACTAACCGAAATTAGCTGAACGCAGGTCGTAGACAACATTGGTGAGACAGTTTTTGGGTGTATTTGCTGACATGAAAAGCAACTGATTGGAGGCTGTTACTTGCAGGCTCTTGTATAGGCAACTTTACCCTCTGTCGACTCACCTAGCAGTTGGGAGTGTCAATTGCTTATATTTTTGTACGGTTACGCAAAGGCTTATGAGATACAGCAGAGTTGTTGCACGTCTTCCATCCTTGGCTGAATTCCTTGTATTGAGGGCAATAAAAGTTGGGTTTTTCCGTATATGCTGTGTTCTATTTCCTTCATATTGTACTTTAAACTATTGTTACATTGCATTTTGAGTGAGACGTAGGCTGACTGCTTGTGATATTGCAGTGGCCGCTGAATAATTCGTACTTGAGTTTGGCCCTGTGACACTTCCCATGATATGGATGTGATATATGTAATGCTGGTTAATAATAATAAAAATAGAAAGAATTTGCCCAATAAAATTGCAATTGCTCTATCCACTATACAACTAAAATAATACGGCTGATCAATGCTAGAAATCTGTAAATCTGTACATAATCCAAGTATCAGCATATCTAAAACATCGAGTTCTAGAGCCAAAAAGCCCCTTCCTCGACCCGCACCTCTCTCTCTCTCTCTCTAACAATATACACCTCCGCTTGGGTAATGATCGGGAACATCTAAATATAGAAACACAAACGAATCCCAGCTGCTGATCTGCTTGCTTAGATCCTTCCAAAATCCTCTTTATCCCAGCGAGGAAAAACCCAGTTTCTCCTCCAATTGTTTCATATTCGAAAGAAAAAAGCAGCAATCATGTGGGAGACTTATGCTTCAATTATAAGGTGGTCGTCATCCATGACTGGGGGAGACAATGGCGGGAAAGCTGGTTCGTGAGGTGCAAAGGGAATAATTTTAAGAGTTCTTCTAGCTGTCGCCTGAGACTATGTTCCTACCTATCTTCCTCGATGAAAATGATTCAGAACCAGATGTCGTCCTTGAGGAATTACTGCTGTCAACGGATGCTAAAAACTTGTCCTTGGAGAGAGATCCTTGAGCGGACGCAATGACAGCTCCAAATACGCCAGACTCCCTCAAACCTTGGATGATGGTCTGAAACAAGAACAAGATGAAATGCCTGTTAAATGGAAGACCTTTTCAACCAAACTTATGAGTGCAAGTAAAGCTTACCATGGGAGCATATATGCGAGTTAAGATTCCCTTCCTCAACAATTTCAAATTGAGAGTTCTATCAGTCCACACAACATGCTCTCGATACCTGTTGCAGAGAAAAAAAAAATCAATTTTGTTTCCTAGGAACAATGCATGAATCCAGGAATTTCATTTGAACAAAGAAAATGAACTATAAATATGTTTGTAATGCACTCAATACAATTCATGTACAGCAAGTGGAACAAGAAAGAAATTCAGTATTTCCAACAACTTGAACTTTACCAGTTTAACATCTCCTCCTCTGTGGCAGTTGAAGCAATTATAAATGCCTATAATTAAATCATAAAGACTTTGTCAGCATGAACATCAAACTGAAGAGCATAGAAAGGGAGATTTTGAAAGAACTCAACTGAACAATCTGATCAACGTTCAGGTAACAGCTTTTACTAAGGGTCCCAAAAATATTTCAATATGACTTCAAATTTAGACAAGTTAAAAAATCTATTTAAATTTATCCAAATAAGCATCAAGTCGTAAATTTTATTTTAGGTACATGAAAGAAATGCCTATTCAACGCTCAACAAAACAAATATTAATATAATTCCAAAGTAAATTATTTCGTCGGTGTTCCTCAAGTTTTTCTGAGCAAATAAAACTTGTCAGACTTAGAAGACAATCTCATCCCAGCATTTTGAATTTCGAAGTAATTATTTTACTAAGATAGCATTTTTTGCATCCATACTGCAAATTTTTTTTTTTTTTTTTTGCTTAGTAGTCATAAATTGATAACAACTAATCAATCAGACACTGAAATAATGGCTTGACTTCTTAAACTTGCACATCATATAAAAACCAAACACAATTATGAATTCCTCAGCATGCAAGTTTTACTTAGGTCAGTTATAAAGGCTTCAACCTAGGAAAAATGGATGTCCTTAATGCCACCATTATCTAGAGAATAACTATACCAACTACAAAGAATAAAAATGCACGTGCACAAAGACTCACAGATCTATCGAATTCCAACATAAAGCATCGCTTGACATCCTCCTTCGTAGGCTTACAACCACAACGATCCCGCCTAGAAGTCAAGTCAGAAAACTTGGAATATGTGTAATGTAAAACAGCAGCCTCTTCCAATTTGATCTCACTGTCAAACAGTATGTAAAAACATGTAAAAGCCTATTGAACAGAATATAGATGTGTGGTCCATAACAAGAAACAGAGACGGTAGATCATAAACAACAAAGGAACACATTCAATACTTTTAAGAAATGCATACAACAACTGGGTGCATAAATAGAGCAACTTACTTTGGAGTTTTCATGTAATTGTGCCACCTGTGTGCACCATTGGGACGAAGATGGTCTTGGACACGAGCAGCTGATTTCCCATTTCCATAGGTCAAAAAGTAGTTCGGATTGCCACGGGTTGCCTCCTTATACATGCCAAAATAAGTGTCCTTTGTTAAATGATCATAGTTCTTCTTAAACATTGATACCTGTATGACAGATACAAAAGAAATGAAAATAAATCTGTTCTAATAAATCAATGCTCAAGTCAGTGAAAATATCATGGTATGACGAGGCTCTCTGCCAAAAATATTTCTTAAACAGTCCAAAATGTACTTATTGAAAGTGGTTTTGGGGGTGGGGGATAAATACTTGAAAAAGTTTCCATGCATAAGGAAAAAAATTAGCATGAAATAATTTCAGCTGTATTTACATTGCAGTCCATAAATTCCTTGCAATATTTATAAGCCACTAAAAAATAGTATAACTCCTCAGGTGAACATTGACAAGAAAATCAAGTAAATCTAGACACTAGAAGTTGAAAATTTACCTCTGTGAATGGTTCCTTGATGTCATCTCGTTCAATGCTGCTCTCCTGAAAAAAAAGAGGGGGGTGGGGGGGGGGGCATGGTGAAACTTGAGAAGAGCACAGACACGTCTCCTTTTCTTTTCCAATTTGGTTTTGTAAGTCAAGCTGGATAGTTTCAATTGTTCCAAGAATACAGTGAGCACAAAACGAAATAGTTTCTCTCCCCCACCCACACCAAAACAAAGAGATGCCAAATTACTTACATAATTGGGAAAGATTACCATGTCCACATTCCTAGGCACGTCAATTAGCAATTGCCTCAAAGAATACTCCCGAGCACCAGCTGGATGTAACAATTCATCAGTGTCTAGATGAATTATCCAGTCAGCACCAGCATCCTAGAATTAAAATACACAAAATATTTTATTAATTCTACAAGAAAAAAATGGTACATTTCTGCTACACTTGTAATAATCCATACCCTTGCCATGACAATTG
>CAIGRQ010142860.1:0-12019 GCA_903798375.1 Fraxinus sp. D2006-0159
TAATATTATACGTAAATTTAAAAATATTTTTATTTGTTAACCGTAGATCCTTGATCAATCTCATCATTAAAAAATGCATCATTTCCCAAATAATAGGGCTCAAACGATGCCTTATAAGGTGTAATGAAATTGTCCATGCTAATGGCATAAAAGGTACACTTTTGTTTTGTTGGAAATATGAAGCTTTGGGCCCAATAGTAATCATCAATTTACTAACGGTCTCCAAATCACAAAAAGCAAGCTTCTGCTGCCCCCATCCCCAATCCCACTCGACCCTACACCATCTATAACTTTGTGAAATAATAAAAGAAGTTATATTTGAACATCAATGTGAATACAAATTCATAGATTCAGACACCGTTAAGGGTGTGTTTGAGCCACATTATTTTGAAAGAATGTATTTTGAAATAGTAGATTGATGGAGAATGTATTGTTGAAAAAGAAGAAAAAGTTATTGATGTGATGGAAAATATTATTTTACTGAAGAATGTCTGATTGAAAATGAGCAGAAGAATGATGATAAAAATTTCAATGTATATCAAACATGAGCTAAATATTAATTTTAATAACATATTTATAATAATTTTTTATTACTAATCACACATTTCTTGAAATATATTACTATTTCTCCAAGTGATCTACTTGAATTTAGTTGCATAATTGAAATAATATTCCAAATTAAGAGCATTTTTAGCACCATTTTTTGGAGCATGTCTGACAAAGCTTAATTGCAAATTAAAACTGAAAATATAGTCGTCATTGGATCTTACTCGTCTAATAAAAGTCAACAATAACGGTTAGTTTTTCAATTTTAATATGATTTTAATCTTTATCGAACACACGCATTTTGGAATAGCATATTGATGAAAAATATGTGATTAAAAAATAATAAAAAAATTTGAATTTACGCGAAATATTATTTTATTGAAAAATGTGTTATTTAAAAAAGGAGTGAATTATATTTTTAAAAAAATGAAATAAATGGCGTGTTCGATAGAGATCAAAATTGAAAAACTAATCGTTATTGTTGACTTTTATTAAACGAGTGAGATTTAATAACGATTATATTTTTAATTTTAATTAAATTTTAAGCAGAACGTGGTCAAAGGAGATTCTTATTGGTCACGGAGATTTGAAATTTAGTGGCCGTTTGAATGCACCGATGTGACCTCGAACTTCAAAACCCTCATATCCCCGCCCCTCTTCAATGCAATGCGTACAAAAACTCATCTTCCATTCAATAGTAAACATTATAGAGAGAGAAAACCGTTCAATCTTATAGAGAGAGAAAAACATTCGATTTCATAGAGAGGGAAAGGATAGTGTTTCGAGGAAAGAAAATGACAGGTATGGTAATGGTAACAAGGGGTGGCGGATGTGGCGGTGGCGAAGGAAATGGGAAGAGTTCAAAATCTGCTGCAACTGAGGAGCAAAATAATCAGGAACACCAGCAGCAGCTCTCTTTGCTGGATTTTCTCATATCAGCTTTAAGAAAATCCATGGTGTCTTGCCGGGTGGATAGGCAGGAAGAGATGATCTCCACCGTTCATCACATGGAAATCGGGTGGCCCACAAACGTCGAACACATAACCCATGTCACGTTCGATCGATTTCATGGATTTTTGGGTCTCCCTCGTGAGTTAGAAGTTGAAATCCCATGTAGAGCTCCCAGTGCCAGGTTTATCAAAAGGAATCAAAATCTCAGCTCCTTTCTTTTCCCATAAATTTCGTTTTCTTGATCTGGGTTTTGTTCTTCAACGTTGTTTGAAAATATTTGCTGTTTTCTTAGCATGTTTGTCAGCGTTCAAAAGTTTCCATTTTTTTTTTTTTGGGGAAAAACTCCCACAAAAAGTTGCTTTTTAAACCCAGCGCAACGGCTCTTTGTAGGCCGTCTTAAAATTCAGTTTTTCTGACCTGGGCTTTGTTGTAATGTTGTTTGAAAACATTAGCTGTTTTATCTTGTGAGAGCTGTTTTAAATTTCAATTTTTTTATTTTTTTTATCTGAGCTTGCTCGTTAATGTTGTTTGTTAACATTTTCTGTTTTTATCTCCTGGACTGTCTAAAATTTCCTTCTCAATTTTTTTCTTCTATCTTGGTTTTGCTTTTTACTGTTGTTTGAAATCTTGCTTCTTTTTTTTAAAAAAAATATTTTGGGGTGTCTTAAATTTCAATTTCTTGATCTGGGTTTCTCTGATCTGAGATTTGTTCCATTTTTCCCCCCTCGTGGGGTTGTCTTAAATTTCAATTTTTTGGATCTGGGTTTTGCTCTTTAATGTTGTTGAAAACATTTACTACTACTGTGTCTATTAGTTGCTTAATTTCCTAGCATTAAACCCCAAATCATGCCCTAAAAACGAACCTAATTACAAAATGATTCCTCAGTACAACTTAACATCCTCTCATGAGATTAATGAATTAGTTTTCTGTCATTATCTTCAGCTGTTTCTCCTACCTTGTAAATGTAACATTAATATAGATTAGACTTGTCATTATTATGTGATACATAAGAATCATGAAGTTAGTTCTTTAGGCAACTTAGACTTTATGGCATTACGCTCAAAAGAGAAATAATTTATCTTTTTTCATTTTAATGTCAAGTAATACGTTACAAACATTATTTTAAATTAATTAATTAAATAGCAGTGTATGACTTCCGTCGTCATTGGTATAACAATATAACATGGATGGCCATTGTGCTTTCAGTCCTTTTTCTACCTGCATATGGAATTATGTTCTTAATAACTGTACAATTTGTAGTATTGAGTTTCTTAATTACAAATTTTTGCAGTGTCAGCGTATTCGGTGTATCGGCAGAATCAATGCAATGCTCTTACGACACAAGAGGCAACAGTGTCCCAACTATTCTCTTATTAATGCAAGAAACATTATACATGCAAAGTGGTCTAAAGGTACAACGGAATTTAGCTTCTTTTTTTTTTTTTGGCTGTTGGATAATGTTTGAAATAATGTTGAGGAGGCCTGTGATTGAACTTTTTGGAATGAATTTTTCATAGGCCGAAGGTATTTTTCGGATAAATCCAGAGAATAGTCAAGAGGAGCATGTTAGGGACCAACTCAACAGAGGAAATGTGCCGGACAACATTGATGTCCATATTTTGGCTGGTCTGATCAAAGCCTGGTTCCGAGAACTCCCGTCTGGTGTGCTTGATGGGCTTTCTTCAGAACAAGTGTTACAATGCAATACGGAAGAGGAATCTGTTGAGCTCGTAAAACAACTGAAGCCGACTGAGAGTGCATTGCTCAACTGGGCTATTGATCTCATGGCTGATGTAGTCGAACAAGAGGAATCCAACAAAATGAATGCTAGAAATATTGCTATGGTTTTTGCCCCGAATATGACTCAGGTATTTCAGCAAACCATTTGCAATACTTCTTTCCGAATCTTTATGGTTTTTTGGGAAAGGTGGACTTTTGAGTAATGGACAATACTAAAGAAAAAAAGAACATCAGTTCATTATCTAATTGTGGCGTTCTATATTTTTTGTTTGATCCAGATGTCGGATCCATTGACGGCTCTTATGCATGCGGTTCAAGTAATGAACTTATTGAAGACATTGATCATGAAAACGTTGCGAGAACGTGAAGAGGCAGAAGCGGGAAGATACTCACCGACGTCATCACGTTCCTCCAATATTGGGCGAATGGACGAGGAATATGAAAGCCAACAAGAGATGGACACTAGCTGTGAATCAACAGGGCCAGCATCTGATGACGACGATGAGCAACCCCATTACAGCACCAGTAGCGAAGACAGAAACGAAGTTGAATCACTGAGCGAAATAGAAGAATGCTTCTCAAGGCAATTGGACGAGAATGAAAACGCAAAAAATGGTTTTTGGAAACAACTAGAGGGAATTTTGTGTAGAGAGAAAGCGAGTCCTGGAGGTGGTTCTACATTCAACGATGATTCTCGTGTTCCATTATCCGACAGCAAGACAGCTAGTTCCTGCGTGAGCATGGACGAGGAAGAAGACTCGAGAGCAACGAACGAAAGGTTAACATCTGCAGCCATCAAAGATGGGGATACGTTAGACAATGTGGTAGAATCTCCTGTTCTCCCCGAGCATTTGTGTGTTCCTAATTAACTTGTTTGGCACAAACATCTTTCAGTTTCGTATTATGGCACACTTGATAAGGTCAACTCGACAATATTTGACACTATTAAGGAACCAAACAAACCTCAAATGTGCCGGAGGTGTATCGGAGTTCCTGAATTTCTCTCGTAGGTGCGTGTTTTTGTAAATTATTGGGTAACTGTTAGGCATTTTTTAAAAAAAAAAGAAAAAAACATTGAGAGTGGTTTGCTTGTGGCGATTGTAAGACACGGTTCAGTTTAGGGCTGAATTTTGTGCTTGTTTCTTTGCTTTACCAGCAAAGGATTTCTCATTTTGATTAATTTAGTTTGGCACGAGGAAGAAAAAAGTTCACGATGAAGTTAATAGCTGCCGTTTTTACCCTTATTAATTTAAGAAAATAACCTCCAAAATAATAAGAAAAATAAAAAAATATATAATTTATCATCAATCAAATAAAGATTTCAAGATGCCAAACAATCGTCCCAAAAGTGTTTGTCCCTATCTCTCTGAGTTATTAGCTTAACATTCGGACCCTCACAATTTTTGAATTTCTTGGATTTCTCACGCACCGCCGCTGAGAGACCGGCCCGGGTGGTAGGCCGTGCCACCTCATCGCCACCACATTCTTGATCTACAACGCCAGTAGTACTACAGCTGTCATCCTCCATGTCCTCTCCTTGACTATGATCATCATCACCAATTTTCAGTTTCTTTCCTTGCTGGTGCACTACCGTGGAGCCCATGGAGGCATTAGACGGCGCCACCTTATCGCCACCCCATACTTCTTGATTAATATACTCGTTAGCGCATGCACTGCACGACCGAGCATCGTCCTCAGCTACATCCATGGCGGCCTCCGGCAAGTCACAATCAACTTCCGAATCGCCGGTCGCCTCGAAAAGTATGAAGGAAGATACATCAAAAACTGCTCTCCCATTCATTTTTATTAACAAAAGAACAAGATTTATTTGAAGAATTCTAACCCCATAAAAAATTCAGTTGTGCAAAATATACTTTCACGCGCACACACATAGATATATATAGAGAGAGGGACTAGATTTTTAAAAAATAGTTGAGGTGGCTGTTTGTTTTCTTTGACCATTATTTGGAATCTCTTGATAAAACGTTTTAAATGAAAAAAATGTGAAATATAAACTATTAAATTAAAGTTAATATTTAATTTTAATTATATATTTTATTTCACCCACAAATTTTATCAATTTTTCAACTGTACCCCTATTTGGTACATATTAAAATTCGAATTTTAATCTAAATCAAAGTCAACAATTAATTTTAATTATATATTTCACGGGATTCACAATTTTTCAATCATATATTTTATCAATTTTTATCAAAATTTACTAAAAACTCGATTTTAATCCCCATCATACAGGGATTATACATTTTCTCACCTTTAATCAAAATTTATTAGCTAAATCAAATGGGGGCTTATCATTAACATATTATCATCGGTATGGATGGTTGGGAGTTTTTTGATTCATTATTAATAAATAGTGCCTCTGTTTGGAATTCATTTTTTTTTTATTAAAAATATATTTTTCAAAGATAAATATTAATTTTAATTACACACAAGTACCATTTATCAACCATTCTTTTTTTTAAAAAAAGTAGAATTTCAGCAATAAAAAGTAAAATCAAAATTTAGGCTATCTACTTTTCATGTGCCTTATTCCTCGTCATTATTCGCCAAGTGAAGTAATTTTCCGACTTCTAATCACTTTTGAACTTGTCAATTGAAAGGAAATTTGTGGTCGTACTCGTACCCTAAATGTAGGGAGTCCTTAGATTCATTATAATTTTCTTGAATGTATTCAAAAGCATCCCTATCATTTTTTCTCGACCTCTAGTAAAAAGACTTATATTTACTTCACGATCAACCTACTCGTCAAATCTACGAAACCATTCTCCACTCCACATGCTGCTCAGAGGCACCTAAGACCTATTTGCTTGATCGGCTGAATAGAACATATGAGTTTTCACGTAAAAATATTAGAAATATGTTAATCTTTGACCATTCTTTGTCACTAATTATTCAAATCAAGACATGTGCCTCCTTCTAGAAGAACTGCAAACGTGATCATATTTCATTTTCGGACGTCTTTCTTCTGGAAGAAAATTGGGACACGTCGTAACGTAACATAATTCGAATATATTATAATTATAATTTATTTTTATTTTCTTGATTTAGTACTTTACGCAAATGGGATGTGTCCAATTTCAGCCATAAGATTGCATGGTTATCCCTACCACGAACTAATTTTTTGCAAAATATTTATTTCACTTTTGTGTTATTGGTTTTGTACCTAATACCTTAGGCACATACATGTTAGCCCTCGGTTATTATTATTAAGAATTATAGTGGTATTTTATTTTATTATTTAAATGGTAGAGTAGTCCTTTTAGTTTTCTTTATTTTAGCCTATATATAGTCTCTTTATATTTAGATTAAATCAGCTTTTGTATCCAATTTTTCATCATGCAGAATTAATAAAATTCTAACCTCCTCTTTTTTCTTTATTTTTCTTTGAATTGTTTAATAATTATAATTATTATTTTCTATTTAAATTGTATAGCGTTGTCAAGTATAATGTACTAAATATATCACAAAACATATAATCACTACGTTAAAATCGATAGGACAATAGATGAGTATTTTGCATTTTTAATTTTTTAATTAATTGTGTACGTGCAATCAAATTTCCATGTGAAAGAATCAAGATGTATTGAGAAAATTCAAACAGGAGTATCGAGTATCTAATTCATTCATAGGTTGACACTTGAGTTCCCAACTCACATTTCTTAACACTTGGATCCCAGCCAGTGCATGGGTCCCACTGGACAAATATTGTGACGCCACGTATGACGTATTTTTAATGTATTGTCATCCATATTTAGATTAATTTTATTAAGTTTACGTTTATTGTTTATTAATAAAATTATCTTCTACTATTTGGTTTAAATTATAATCTCAAGTTAACAACACATTTTGTCAAATTCTACTAAAATTCTTGTTCTTAGTTTTCTCTGTTTGAGTCACATTAAAATTCTCATTCTTCTACTCATATTCAACCACACATTCTTTAATAAAATAATATTTTTTATCACATCAATAAGTTTGAGCCACACTAATATTGGAAAAATGTATTTTGGAATAGTAAATTGATGAAAAATCTGTGATTGAAAAAGAAGGAAAAGTTATTGATGTGATAAAAAATATTATTTTAATAAAGAACGTGTAGTTGAAAATGAGTAAAAGAATAAGAATGAAAATTTTAATGTGCACCAAACATGAGCTAACTTTTCATTCTTTTTCAACTACGCATTCTCCATCAATCTACTATTCCAAAATAATATGGCTCAAGTTTCCCGTCGAACTATGTAAATGGCATTTATATCCCTAAATCGTCTTCCACTATTCAATATATATGTTGTTAATTAGTAAGTTAAATGGAGTAGAATTGGAAATATTACAAATAAGAAATTGTCACAAGTTATTGCTGATAAAATGAAATAGTTAGTTAATATAATTGGCCCTATGACTTTTCTTTGTCCAAAATTGTTTCTAAAATGGGATTTTAAACATTTGTGCAGTATGAATACCATACCTCAAATTATAAACGGTTCAACCTTAATTCTATGGAAATTGGGATTTGATATATCACTTTGTTTACCAAGATTCTTAAATTCGAATAGTGTTGTTTACTGCATTAATAAAATTGTTTGATTATTATGTTTTTATGTCTTAAATGTTTCATACATATTTATACATTTCAATGCATCTATAAGCATACATGAAATTTCAAGGAATTAAAAGTTCTCAAATGTCATTAGTCGAGTAATATTTTAGAAAGATATGTATCCCGAATGTTTTTGTTATGAGATGTATGTCCATGCCATGAAGGTGTGAGTGGGAAATGGGGTGTTTGAGATTGGCGCACTTGACCAATGTTTAATGACGATGATAAATGTTCAATATTAATCGCTTTGATGTACTACTGATAAATTTGATTGAGTTCCAAATAACATGGCTCACTATAATATGATTGGCTATAGGCGATATATCAAGCGAGCTCACGATATTAACGTTAAGATTTTTAAAGCAATGAAAGAATGAGAATACACATTGAAAAATCATTTTTTAAAAAAGTACTTCATATGCATATCATAAGCAGGTATCATGTGCATGAGGTTTGCTTCCTGGGCGTTAGCTTATCCCACGTTATCCCTCTCCATTTTCGGATGATGAAGGCAAGATGATTCAAAATGACGAATTGTGGTGAGACGGACTCAATATTATCACATTTAAATATCGACTTGATCTTGAAAGCAAATTTGACATGTAATCTAATCATCTTATATTTTATCAAGCACGAATCATTTTAAAATAACATGTCATTAATATTTATTACGTCAAAGAAAAATGTAATTATTTTCAACATTTACGATTTTAAGATTATTAAACGATAATACTTCTTTCAGATTTAGGGTCGTTACAAATATGGTCCACTCAGTTGATAAAAATAATGTTTTTGTTGAAAGACAATTGTGCCCCTTAGTCTGTGCCGTCACTCTCTCGCCATTTCCTAGTGAGGGTTGGAGAATTGAAGAAAAACAAGTGGACGAAATGAGCAGAAAGTGATGGATGGGGATCGTTAAATCGTGTAGAGTCTGTAGACGTTGCATTTGTAGATGCCGAGTCAAAGGCTAGTGTAGAATTTAATGGGAAATGCATACCGTGAAAAACCATTCTCTAAAGGCTCGATTTTCTACTTTCAGAAAATCTCTTCAAATTTCTTCCTGATTAATAATAAGGGTTGTGCTACACCCATATAGGGGAGCACATAAGGGTGTTCATTATGGACACCCCAAGCACTCCCTCCAATAGGGGGGCGTCGGGTGTCCATTATGGACACCTTTATGTAGTGATGGCAACGGGGCGAGTCGGGGGCTCTTGCCCCGTTTACCATTACCCGTTTAAGGCGGGACGGGTAGGGGCTCTTGCCCCGTTTACCGCCCCGTTTTTTTTTTTTTTTAAGTTCGTGACCATTTATATTATTTCCCTCATTCATTAGATTGAGACAAATAAATTTAGTTTCCATTTTCTATTAAGACTAATAAAATCTTCTATTTAAAGTATTGAATTTTTAAAAAAAGATTTTAAAAAAAATAAAATAAAATTAAACAAGGCGGGGGTGGGGCAGGGCACCCGTTACNTGACCATTTATATTATTTCCCTCATTCATTAGATTGAGACAAATAAATTTAGTTTCCCTTTTCTATTAAGACTAATAAAATCTTCTATTTAAAGTATTGAATTTTTAAAAAAAGATTTTAAAAAAAATAAAATAAAATTAAACAAGGCGGGGGTGGGGCAGGGCACCCGTTACCCGTCCCCACCCCAAACCCGCCTCGAGGTAAAAATCCTTGCCCCGTTCGGGGCTGGGCTCCACGGGTATCGCGTTTACGGATTTTTTTGTCATCCCTACCCTTATGTGCCCCCCTATGTTCATCTATCATTTTCCTTAATAATAATTCTTGCCAATGGTGGCAAGGTGGTGGAAGGGAAATACAAGTCGGGACGATAATTGAGGTCTATCTTTTGTATCTCTATTTTCTCTCACATTCTTCTCTTCTTACCTTGTATTTATTAATTTTATTGTCCAATTTTATTATTTTTTATATATGTTCTACAATTTTTTTTTAAAGGCTAAGAAGATCTCTTTGAAGAGAAAATTTTGAAAACACAAAAGCTATATATATAATTTTCATCAATATGCACGTCAAATGCGATAAGGAATTAAAAAATATCTTAATGAGCAGAAGATCGCACAATTATAGACTACAGAATTTGATGGACCGGCTAGTATGAGAATACGTTCTAGAGAGGTCATAATAATCCACATATGAACAGTCTTAGTAAATTTAACGGAACTTGCACCTACAGTCCCCAAACTATATTTTTCTTTGGCCGTCAAGTCTCCAATTTTTTTTTTTTTGGTGCATCTAGGTCGGTCCTTCCGGAGTAATGTATCAAAAAGTATGTTAAATAGTGATAGGCGCGAGCCACCCCATCAAAACAAGAAAATCACATATAGTGTGTAAATTTTTTGTTTTGTAACTTATTAACCTTGGACCACCATTACCTTCTAAATCCATAATTTTCAAATCTACATGCCGATGGAGGTAGGAAACCTAATCTGCAACCAAAGTGTGAGCAATCCCGAACTTGAGTGGTGGCGACGTTAGCAATGCAGACCGATGATGATGATGATGCAAATTGAGTTTGATGGCGATGGGTTAATTTTTGCCGCGACTTGGCTTATTGTTATTATTATTTCATATTTGGTGGCGACACGATGGTGATGGTGGCATAGGGAGAGTGGAGGAGGAGGATGATGAGGAAGGGTTGTATCAGGTTAGGAAATACTCTTCGATACCTGATTTTTTGAGTTTTAAAAAATAAAAACCGGTTTGGCCCTAATTTCCGCAAAGAAGTTGCAGTCTACTAGGATGCCTTAGACAGCTGTAGTTAAAATTTTGATTATTTTGGCCATAGTGCCAAGCCAGCGAAAAGGCCGGGCCAAAACCTGAGGCCTTACATTTTCACTTCAACAGACTACATTTAGGCCCAGTTTCAAAGAAAATGAATTTAACATGTTTGATTGCAACATCAAAATGGAAATCAAATTTTTAAGAAACAACGATTCACTTTAAACTGTATTTTATTTATTTTAATGCAAACGAATTTATATGAATTTGATCGATTTTTATTTTCCAACTATAATTTGAACTTTCCAACTTTCTACACATATACTCCATATGTGAAAATCATACATTTCAGAGGAAACATCATCAACGGCACCCAAATCCATGATAGCAAATTAAAACTAATAAGCAGTACAGATTAGGGTTAAAACAAAGAGAAAGCAACCTCAAAATCATAAGAAGGTAAACAATTTGCAGGCTAACATAGAGAAAGGCACGTGTTTACAAATTCAGTGGTGGTAGGGATTTGACTTTGATGCAATCTGGTAGAGGGGGTAACCGGAGCACAGCTTCCTCCGTCACAATCGGGTCCGACCTCAAAATCTACAAATCAACACTCGATATTATATAAACACACAACACACACCCAATAGAGAGAGATAGAGTGTAGATCTTACTGGATCTTGGAGGAGTGGTTTGGTGTCATCTTTGGCTGGTCTGAAAAGGGGTTTCTTGTGTTCTCTCTTCATTTCAGATTCTCCATTGTTAACCTCTGATGATTTCATTTTCGATTCTTTTTGCAATCTCTGTTTGCCCGATCGCCGCCTTCCCTATTATTCTAAAACAATGTACGATAAAGTAGGAAAAAGCGGAAACTACGTACAAAATTATTTTATTATAAAAATATACAAGTGAAAACAAGTTTGAAGAACATTAATTTTAAAATTAGAGACCAAATGGAGCCTAATATCTTTTTTAATTTGTAATGATTAGCACGTTGGATAAGCTTAAGCTTACTCAAAAAAGCTAACACGACAGAAAAAAGTAATTCTGAACGCCTTTTAAACTTAGTCCTCGTTTGGTGAGGATTAAAATCAAATTTTTAGCAGAAATTTATGAAATGCTTGATTGAAAAATTGTGAAACTTATTAAATATATGATTGAAATAAATTATTAACTTTAATTTAGATTAAAATTGTCATGTTACCAAGAGTAGAAGCCAAGCTCCTTGAATTTAATTCAAATCAATAACCGTGAACATTGTAAAAATCAGGTGCTATTATCAAAATGAACTTTAGAAATGTAGAATGTAGAAAAAAAAGTTGCGCTCCTTCCTCCTTTTTTTTTAAAAAAAAAATACTATCTATTAGTGCATATCAAATGCATTTTTGATAGGGGTGTAAGCGGTCCGGTT
>CAIGRQ010142869.1:0-14881 GCA_903798375.1 Fraxinus sp. D2006-0159
GATCGAGACATTTCAATTATATTGGGTCAGTCATTCTTAGTAACGGGTTGAACCTTGATTGATATGGAGAAGGGTGAACTAATATTGAGGGTGAAAGACAAGCACGAGATATTTAATATTTATACCTCGTTTGAGAGACTTTCCAACAAAAATAATTGCTGTAGAATTGATAAAGAAGAGCCACCTAATCAATGAAGCTATCAGAATAGAAAATCAAATTTCGGTAGACTTCTTGGTAGAGATGAAAATGAAAATATCAAAATATAGAGATAAAAAAAGGGTGTATAAATGAAATTTGCACAAAGTGCAAGGATGTCGTAACTTGGTTCGAGCCACCATAATCAAACATGGCAAAAAGTCAAGCTAATGACTTTAAAGAAGCGCTACATAGGAGATAACCCAAGCTCTATTCCTTTCGTATTACTTAGTTTTTAGTTTAGAACTGTTTATTTTATTGTTGTAACATTCTGGTTGTGTTGGTTGTAGGTTCTCAAAGTTGCAGGCAGCAATATGGTTAGAAAGCCAACTCATATCCATTTTATGAAGACGATATCAATGACACAAACTGATGTATTCAGGGAAGTCATAACCCTCATTTTTATTTGTTTTCACATTGGGGACAATGTGTATTTTAAGTTTGGGGGGTGAATCATCAGTTGTTAATTGCATTTGTCAGTTGTTTAGTATTTTTGTGTTTGTGTGATATGAAAAATATATATATATATATTTTCTTGTTTATTGTGTGCTTGTGTGGGTTAGGTAGCCTTGCCGGCATATATATTTGGAATTATGTATTAATTTTAGAACCGTGGATATGCTACATATATACTTAGATTAATTGATTCTTATTCATGTAAAACTTGATACTATTTGCGCACATGAATTAAGTTTAGTATTATAAAGCAATGGGTTGATTCATATTCTTAATAGGTTGAAATAGTAGAACTTAGATGCTAAACCTAAAAAACAATATCCTTCAATCAAATTAGATTAATTTGGGGGTGATTTTGTTGTTGTAGGAAGAAATGGATATGAATGAGGATTCCATATGTGTTCTTGTGCCAATATGATGAAGATTAGGTGAAAATCTTAATTTAGGGGTCGATTCTTGAGAATGATTGTTTAATGAGGGGTATCGCACTAAGCATGGCGAGAGAGAGAGAGAGAGAGAGAGAGAGAGAGAGAGAGAGAGCTATTTCATTGTAAAATGTCTCTTCGTAGTTTTTATGACTTGAGAGATTAAGCTTGCAAGGGTATCTAAAAACTTAATGCTATATATTCATCTGATTTGGGAGTCGTGGGCCTAAAACTCGCTACAAGGGTTATTTAAAAAGTCTAATGGGGAAAAGTTTGCACATAAGATAAAAAAAAAATAGAAAAAATATTATGTATTTATATATTATATGTCTTAATTAAGTTCCAAACACTTATTTGAAAAAAGTTAGATCTTTGACAAGAGATTATTAGCCTGGTTGAGTCTTGAAGTCTGAAGTAATCAAAATCTGGAGAATCTTTATTTGTTGAAATATCGACTTGCAATTAGTGGGATCCATCTTAACTAAAGAGGGTGATGAGTTGGTATAAAGATTCAGTCTTAAATCATACATTGGGAAATGAGTAGAAAAAAAGAAAAGAATAAGTTCGGGGGTGTGAATTTTACGAGTGATGAAAGTAAAAATTTGATCATCGAGGGTCGGGAATTGAAACAACTCGTAAATTTATAGTGCTTTACTTAATTCTTCACACACACACATCAGCTTTGCATTGGAAAAATATTGATTTTGGTAATTGGACCTTGAAAGCTATTTATAGATTTAATACAATAATTTCAATCGTAAGACAAAATGGCAGGTTATCTAACCGAAACTTTTTGCATGTTTGTGTGTCAATTAAGTTAGGTTATGATTTTATTTGAGGACAAACAAATGTTTAAATTTGTGTGTGTTTGATAAGTATATTTTATACACTTATTTGGCTCTAAAATATTAACATTTAATAATTTTTTTAATGGAATTATAGCCTATTTTATTATATAATGAGTTATTAGGTAAAACTCGATGAATGAAAGTAGATTTGAAAGAAAGAAATGGAAATTAGCGAAAAAAAGGGGCAAGATCCAAAGTTGGGAACTAAAATGTAAATACTCAAAAGTTGTGCCGAAACTCACGATGAAGATTCGAGAATGCTAGGGGTCAAATGGATGCAAATAGAAGTAAAAAGGAGTGAAATATGACCAAAATATTTTCACAAATCAATTTTCAACCGCACAAGGATGTTCCAGATTTTCAGGCAGAGATTGAGACCCCTTTTTGGCATAGTAAACATTCGAATTGGAAAATAGCTATTTCTAGTAAAGTTGTAACTTTTTGGGTTATCTTTATAATATAATTTGAATCACCTCAATTGGATATTTTAAGAGAAAGTTATAATAAAAATACTAAAGAAAGTGCAGTTTAGTTTTTCTCCCGAAAGGTAGCGCGCATCATGGCGCCGAAGTGCCACCACTTTGTCTTCGCAGCGCCACTCCCATGGTGCCGAGGCACTACCTCGGTGCATTTTTGGTCTGTTTTGAAGCCCATAAAAACTCTACATTGGACACAAATGTGAGAAGGAATATAAATACAAGAGTTTCACACATTTGAGGAGGAGCACACATTGAGAGACAGAGAATACAACAAAAGATCGGAGAACGCAATTGAAGGGAGAAAAACATTAAGAAACTAAAGTCTTGAAGCATTGATTGGGAGAGGAAAAAGATCTTGATGCATAATTAATTTCTTTTTCTACATCGTTATTCAAAACCCGGTGATGTATTCAATAACTTCGTGTTTTTCTTCTTCCATCATTATGAGTAGCTAAATTTTATATTATGGCAAACAATGTAATCTACTTGAGATCCTTTATTTTTTTATTCAAGATTCTTGGTATTTTATTATATATGTGTTAATTTTATTATGAATTTAATACATTGAATTACTTAATCTCTAATTTGATGATTTTGTGAATCTTTTACGAGTTGAGAGATGAGTTTAAAATTTAGACCATATAGTAAAATTCGATAATTTAGTATAACGTGTAGAGACACATATACTAAATATTGCGATTATCATATGAATTTTTAGAACCAATATTTCGTTTAACTAATGTAAATTCACATAGAGATATGAGATTGAATTAGTTAGACATGCTCAATGAGAACTCGAAAGGGATAAATTGAATACGTTAGAAGAATTCGATTGAACATTACATTAGACTCTTGAATCGTAAATTAAGACTTAAAGGTGATCAATATGTAAAATTGTTCAGCCCTAATATCCATTCATTGTTTGAATTCTCAACCAATTTTTGTGTGCATTTTAATTAATTTCAACTGTTTAAATAAACAATTCACAACAACATATAATTCTTTATTTTCTTTAATCAAATATGAGTTAGAAAAACCTAATTAAGTTTTAAAGTATAGTTCTTGTGGGAAAGATAATTCAGACTCAAAGGTCCACTATATTACTTATTACGATATCGTACACTTGCGATAGAAAAAAATGCAACACAGAAAACACCAATAAATAAATAGAGGGAGCTATTTGATTTAATAAACAAAAAAATATGTATACAAAATAAATAACAATTGCGATAGTACTCTTACATCGTCGATGAGCCAGACACTTGAAGTCATAACGTCGTGAAACCACTTATAGGTGTCAGTGATCGTCCTTTCACCTATCCTGTGGCTAGTTTTGCAAAAAGAAATAGAAAAACTATGAAAAGAAGCATAAATGAGTTGGCGTAGCATATTTCACTAATATCATAAAATACTTACTCGGGCATTATTCTTCGCCACTCTGTCTCAAATGCCTTCCACTTGGTATGGTCCACCTTCCGGAAGAGATTGGGATACGTCTCGTCTACGAACGTCCTCCTCGTCGCCTAAGCCGTGAAGGGAGAAACGGCGTACTGTGACGGCAATCTTAACCTCTTGCCGACCACCTCCTTCGGCACATCAACATCACGCTTCTTACCATTTGTCACGGCTAACGTCCTCTCCCCCTCAGCCACCCCCTCCGCCCTTGGGCTGGCCATCTCCTCTGTCATCGAGGCCACTCCCTTCGTCTCGGGTACATCCTCTGCCTTGGAAACCACCACTCCTTCTGCCCTGAGTCTCACCATCTCCTTCATCATCAAAGCTATCCCTCTGTCCCAAGCACCGCCACTTCATCAGTCATCGGGGCTACCCCACCGCCCCGGGCACATCCATCTTCCTTCGTCAATCTCCTCTTCCTCCGCCACCTATCATGTACCCATCGTGGCCACTCCCTCCCATTCCATAGATAAAAAAATTATTCGAGTACGTCATCATCTGTCCACAATGTTGCGTGACCCCGATCTCCATCACCATCTATCACTCCCTCATAAGCTTGCTATATCACCTCAGAGCGCTGCGACCACATCCTGAAGTTCTGCTATATGGCCTTGTAGCACTGCAACATCATGGCATAAACTTGATACCTCTCTGCTCGTTCTTCGTCGTAGTGCCCCTATCTCCTCTTGTAGCGCGCCTACCTCATCCATCATATGTCATCTAACGCCCATATCTCATACCTTATCTCTTATCGTAGCACGCCCACCTCTTTCCATAGCGTACCCACTTCTTCTACCATAAATCCAGTCAGACGAACATTTATATCATGAAAGTAATGACTCTGACTGTGTGCAGGAGCTCTACGAGAAATGTTTCTGGATGGAGGAGAAGGAGACTGAACCGCGCTCCTACACAAATAACAACATTAAAAATTATTAACTTCGTTAAAATAGGCTAATTCATACAAAATGATAATCGATAAATTATATTCAATTCACATACCCAATCTCGATCCAAGATGGAATCGAACATCTGGTCGTATCGAGTATGCCGAACGTCTAATTTCTACACAAAACATCGACCCTCATCCTCCTTCGTCGATGGCGTTAACTCAGTTAGGACTTCAAGCTAACATATTGATAGTTCAACTTGTTAATTATCATGTGATGAAGTTTTGAATGACTTTCAATATAAATCGTAATTGTGTAACATTCACCTAAGGGTCGTCGTGGAGCGGTGATAAATGTTTGCCAGATAGACACCCATTTGCTTGGGATGCTAGCCATGGTGCATCGAGGGTAGCGTGTCTCCCATCACCTACCAAACTGGGTATCCAAGAGGGAGACAATCTCATATTCCCAAATCAACAACACATACAATTATTATATATAAATTCAGTATAAAAATATTTTACCTGAACAGCCGGGGCAATCTATAAGTATCGTACTTACGAGTGGACCCCTTAGGCTTCGAGTGTGATCCGGTGAAGACGTAAAAGGTGTCCTCAAAACATCTCTGACCCTACGAATAGTTGTTGAAGGTATCGATATCGTCAACAACTTTCTAATGGAAAATGTCGATCGCAGTCTTCTTGTGATGACACCTTAGCACACTCTCAAGGATGTAGACCAGTTCTGACTTCAATCTAGCTAACATCTGGTCACACACCCTGATGCGCTGATCAACTACAGTAGAAGCACCGTTCCTTGTCCTTAAAAATAAATCTCGTGCAGCCTTTTGCTTCTTTGGGTACCGTCCATAGTTGCCTCGTCACCCACTATTGTCAGTCCAATCATGAGGGCAAAGTCAAATATGGAGAAAGTAGCGACCTTGCCCCAGAGGTCGAAGTAAAGGGCATCATCGTCGACTGGCTTAAGAGGCGACATAGTAATGCATCAATAATCTGTCTGGAGTACTGTATCTCTCTCAATTGATACAAAGGCACAAAAAGGACCGGCGTATGATATCTGCGTGCTCATCGTCCAACAACTCTAACACAGTAGTAAAACTGCCAAAACTACTATTCCACGTGCATTTTCCCGCTATCTATCTCAATTCCACGACTAGATAATATTCTATTCTGCAAAAATTCAAATATTAGAACATTCAACAATAGATAATGGAATAAACATAATTTCAAAAAATTAAATGAACTGAAATACAAACAAAAATAGAAAATTAAGAATTAAAAAGAATTTTAGATTGAAAAAAAAATATTTATAATCTAAAAAAACAATTAAGAAATTTTAAAACTATTTCCAAAAAATTTATAATAAAAAAAAATTTTAAACAAAAGGAAATTATGAAAATTAAACAAAGAATATAATATTATTTAATTAAAGTTGAGAAAAATTAAATTAACAAAGAATTTAAATATTATATAATTAAAATTACAAAATTAAATTTTATCATAAAAAGAAAGAATTAAAAATAATTTTAAATTGAAAAGAAAATGGAAAAAAGGGCCTTTGGGCCGACTGTTTAAAACATCGATTGTTAACGGTCGGAAAAAGATAATTTTCAATAAACAATAAACAATTAAGAAATTTTAAAATTATTTTCAAATGAAGTTATAATAAAAAAAATTAAACAAAAGGAAATTATGAAAATTAAATAAACAATATATATTATTTAATTAAAATTGAAAAAAAATAGCAAAGAATATAATTAAAATAAAAAAAATTAAATTTTATCATTCAAAGAAAAGAATTAAAAATAATTTTAAATTGAAAAGAAAATGAGAATTTTTTTCTAGGCCCACTGCTAACTCACCGAAAATGGCGAGAAGCTGTAAAAACTCAAATATATATACCTAAATCTCTATTACACCCAATGATATACCTAAATAACTATGAGTAAACATTATACATAACAATAAATCAAAAGCCTATCTCATTATTCCAAAAAAAAAAAAATTCCGTTGTTGAAGATAATGGCCGGTGTGTTGTGGATTTGACTCTGAGGGTGTTTTTTCGACTCGATTTCGATTGTGAACTATGTGAGCAATTTTTAATTTTTTTTTCCTTCTCTCAAACTGTTGGTAGGAGACATAACCTGCGATTTACCTCCTTCACTAAGGCCCAGAGCAGGGCAGGGTTCAACCTTTTTAAAGTAAGGGTTAATTGACTGTTGCCATCAATTACAAGCAAAAAGTGAATCAACTACAAATCCCTTCAATCTGGATTCCAATTGCGGACATTCAAATTCAATTTATTGGTGCCCATGGCCCTACCATGTGTATTATACCATAACGATATAAAAGACACATTAAAAGTAAATTAATCACACAAAAGTGATTATAATTGATGTTATAAAAAGATTGTGGTCTTCAAATTGGAAAACATTACAGCTCGACTACGCATTCTTCATTCTCCTTTTTAAGAAACAATTTGGATATGAGAACAATACTATTGGCACCACCAAACAATGAACAATGGATGTAGACTTGATAGCTTACAAGGAATAGATTTGCCAGCTTAAATTGAATAGGCCCATTGACCTATAACAGTTGATTTCTATAAATTTTCGAATCTTTACTCCGTCACGCTGTGACAGTTAATACGTTGCTCATGTGTCGAAACAGTTGTACTCGGTATGCATGAAATAAATAAATCTAAATTGAATGGCCAAAAATAGAATATCGAAGAGCTAAAAATTGATGTAAAAAGTGCCATATACAAGGTATCGAAGCAGTCAAAGACGAGACTTCAAAAGTACATTATTGCAAGAGCTAGAGGCAATGGTTAAAGGACTTGAGCTGGGCCAACTTATATATTTTAGAACTATATATAACATTGTGGATAGGCCTAAAAACTAGAATGTCGATCAGATGGGTCTTAAAGGAGCACTTTAAAATGTTATAGGGAAATGAAAAGCAATTAAACGAGACAAATTTATGTACCTTTCTTTACAAAAAGAGTAATGTTATTTGCAATAGCTTACTATCGTAGTCGTTCTATGTGGCATACATGTGACGATTAGTGATTTGATGCATTATTGTGGTAGTTTTTATTGTCTTATGCATCAAATCACCAATCGTAACATGTGGCGTAGTGCGATTACAGTAGTGAACAGCTACAAATAACATTATTCTTAAGGAAATATACTAAAGAAAGCAAAGATATGGAAGGATGCAAACATGCTTTTTCTTAAAAAAAATTCTTATATGAATGTCAATTTCTTTTTGAATGAATGTCAAGATACGTGTAGTGGATAAATCTAAAATCTATATATGTTGAGATTTGATGTTCCATTTTAAACTTGTTAAGATAAAGTATCTCAAGTATTCATTGGTTGGCTTCAAACTTGGATGATGAGAAGTTTATTTTTAACATGTTTCGTAAGATTGTGGCTCGTTTAAAAACATCAATCAAAGAATTTAGTTCATCTTTAAACTTTAAGCACTCAAATTGCTCGTTTGAGATTGTTGGATTCTAATATTATATTAATATTATATTACGACTTGTGATTAGGACTGTAAATGAATCGGATAAGAACTGGATTTGCCCATATCCGATCCAACAATTCAACAGATATTTGATTGTTAAATCCATATTCGATTTTTTATGTTATCGCATATCCGATCTGAAATCAAAGAAACTAGGAAAATCATATCAATGTTGAAATTAATTTTTATAATTAAAATTTCCCAATTTTTCTAATTTTCAAACGGGTTTAATAATTATAAATTTTTCAACTTTTTCAACTTTTAGCCAATGGATTGAAAGACATAAAAAGTTGCTTACCTATTTATTGACTCGCTTATTCATATGGGACATATCCAAATATTTTGTTATAAATGTTTGATATGGGATGAGATCCCATTTGGTTTAGAAGTAGTATATTGTACATTTGGTTTGGTTGTAGTCTATTGTATATTTGCTTTAATTTTAGTGTATTGTACTATTATATAAATAGTTATTTATGTTTTATTAAATTAATCTTTTTTCCTATCTTTTACTAATTAATTAAAAATTAAAACTCTTCAAATATTTCAATTAGCACTATTATACATCTTGCATATTGAATATATTTATTTTGTTAAGCTCTTAAAATTGCACTTGGTACTATAATTTGTATGTACTGTTAAGTAAATTTTGGATTGATTAAAAATTTAAAATAATATTAAAATAAAAAAATATTTTTTTTTCATTTTTTTCGTCTAGATTTGCCTAGCTCGAACCTCCACACCCTCGCCTTGTATTACGCTTTTTAGAACACTGTGTACAAGTGGATTAACTTTCATTTTTTATATATATTTTTAATTTGATGGCTTTTTTAACCTAAATTTCTTTATTTTCTCATTTATTTATTTTAATGATAAATAACACTTCATAAAATATTTAACCGACACAACAATTTATAACAAATATGATTGGATTGACCTATATCCACATTTTATCTATATAGTTAACAAATTATTAGATTCCGATCTTGATAAGTTATCGAACTAAGATTCTAGTTCCATTTCTAATTAATTTCATCGAATTTGAATCAAATTCGATCAAAATCCAATCCATTGACAATATTACTTGTTGTTAATCTTGAGATGTGGACCGAGAAGGAGTAATGAAAAATTGATGCGAGATTTATCCATTTAACATCTCTTTTATTATCATTCTTACTCACTTCTAGGTTTTTATAATTTTTATAGATAGTTTAGTGCTTGGTGATATTGCATTGAACAGCCAATAACGATTAATCGTCGAGTTAGCTAACGTTGTTAGTGACATAGTTAAGGTCATAGTTGACAAGGTAATTATTGCTTGGAGCTTTGAAAGTTTGAACCTGTTATTTAATGCACATAACGATATATATATCATTATTTTGAGAATTCGTTCAATTTGTTACGAATTTTCTCTTATAACCCTGAACTTGATTTAACAAATATGTTGTCAACTCGATGTAATACCTTTCCAAAATGGGAAAATTCAATCTTATTAGCAACTGTGGTCACTCTAACAAAATTCACCACCTCTTGGATTGAAACTCGATTATGGGTATGAGAATTTTGAAGAATAATGCAATTTGTACATAAGAAGTTATATAATGATTTACATACAAATGAAGTGTCAAAAGAAAGGGGAGAAGTTTTATTTATTTATTTATTTAGTTGAAATTTTTTTGACCTAATCACGTTTCACCACATCATGTTCATGTAAACTATTATGTAACACAACCAAATCTTGAATAATCCAATTGCACAATGTACATATCACTAGTAGGGTTGTGAATATATTTCCAATATAATTTCCTGATTTCATTGGTGTCATAATTGGTCATACTAAGCCACAGCCTACATGCCCTACAACTTAAGATGATAGGATGAAAAATATATGGTCTTGATAATAATCAAAAGAATTAGGGTTTCAATACATAAAAAATATGAAAAAAATTGCCTAAAACCCTACTTTTTAAAATTCAATTTCATAAATAAGATTATAATTATTTTCTTTCAAAATTCAAGTTTAACTCGCTTTTCAAATACCTCTGCCCCAGCTCTTGAAATTCAACGACCCCCTCCACTAACCTACTATTCACATTCCTGTGCCTCAAGTCACCAAATTATAATGGTTTATTCTACCGCAATTCATGTCTCCATTGATTAAAGAATTTTTAGTAATTGACGAAAACTCCGAGATGGCCCCCTTTTGCATTCTTTTTCTTCTTCTTCTTTTTGCGATTCGGTCGAGTAGAAAATGGCTGTGTAGTTTTCTTGTATGGATGGGGGATTGTGTAAAGAAAAGTGAGTCAAGAATTCAAACAGAGGGAATAACTTGCATATTTTATTAAGCATTGGATTCGGCTTTATAGCCTCACAACAAACTCTTAGCTGGAGAGTAGGAAAGTAGTTCATACCACGTGATACACTAACAAGGAATAAGTCAAATTAACTAATAATCCTATAAACCAGTAATTTATTCTAACAGAAATCAATTGACTCTTTCAATCCCTCCTTTAAACTAAGTGCTCTGAAGCAATTAGTTTACATCTGTAATTTCACATACGCCGAGTTTCTCTCTGAGTTTATGAAATACATAAAGCTTTAAAGGTTTGGTCATCAAGTCTACTACTTGGTCTTGTGTTCCACAGTGAATTAGTTCAAATTCACCATCTTTAGTGAGATCTCTTAAGAAGTGGAAACACACATCAATGTGCTTGCTTCTCCTATGCATGATTGGATTTCTTGAAAGTTTAATAGTGGAACTATTATCACAAAATACAGTAGTGCTTCCTTCTTGTGAATAACCTAACTTCTTCAATACCCTTCTCATCCAAACTGCTGGACAAGCACAGGTTACAGTTGTTTCAAACTCTGATTCTGTGGTTGAGAGGGTAACTTTAGGTTGTTTCTTGGATGACCATGAAACTGCACAAGAACTCAGCAAGAACACATAGCCAAATGTGCTTTTTTCGTCCTTCACATCAATAGCATAGTCACTATCTGTGAATGCTAGCAGTTCTTCTTTCCCTCCCTTTTTATAAAAAATCCCATAGTAAATGGTGCCCTTCAAGTACCTTAATATTCTCTTGGCAGCTTGTAGATGAAGTTCTGTTGGTTTAGCCATGTACATGCTTATCAAACTAACATAGAACATCATGTCTGGACGTGTAGCAGTTAGATACATTAAGCTCCCCACTATCTGCTTGTAAAAGCTTTCATCCACTGTCATTCCATTATCATCTCTACATGCTTTGAACCTTGGTACAACTGGATTACTCACTGGGCTACTCTCTTGCATCCCAAAACGTTTCAAAACCTCCATAGCATATTTTCTTGACATATAAAAATGCCATCAGATTTTTGCATTACTTCAATGCCCAAAAAGAACCTCATTCTTCCCAAATCGTCATGTTAAACACTTTCATCATTGAACTTTTAAATTCAGACATCATAACATCATCATCACCAGTAAAAATTAAATCATCTACATAAATACTCACAATTAAAATTTTACTTTTACTGTTCAACTTGATGAATAAAGTCTGCTCATTAGGATATTTTTCAAACCCTTCTTTGATGAAATGAGCTTCAATACGGCTGAACCAGGCTCGTGGAGCTTGTTTTAGGCCATATAAAGCCTTATGCATCAGCTGCCTTTTGATGCCATTCCTCTTGTAGAACTCCTTGAACTCTTCGGAATTGAATTCCCCCATGTGTCAGTTCGTAAGCACTTCATATACATTCCCGTGTCTTTCTCAACAAGATCTTTAAAGCATCTAAATGAATTTAAAGCTTATAACTTATCAATTAGAAAGTAAACCCATGCTTTTCTGCTGAAATCGTCGATAAAGCATAGAAAATACCTCTTCTTACTATTTGAGGTGAGAGGTATAGGACCACAAATATCTGTATGAATGAGTTGTACTTCTCCATAGCCCTCCATACACTCTTCTTGGGAATGAGATCTCGATGTTGCTTACCAATTAAACAATCAGTGCAAACCACTGTGCTTGTAAAAAGATGAGGCATACCACGTACCATATTCTTAGTTTGCAAGATTTTCAAACCTTTGTGGCTCAAGTAACCATATCTGCACTGCCATAAGTGAGAGAGGTCTTGTGAGTTTTTGTAGAAACTTCAGCTTTCTTTTCTGGCACACTAGCCCACATGATGAACATTCTATTTGCTGTCATATTGGCTTGGAGGATCAAACCCTTGTCTGGATGGTAGATCTTGCACATTCCTGTATGAATTAGGATTGCTAGACCCTTTTCCTGTAGTTGTCCCAAACTAAGGAGGTTGTTCTTCAATTCTGGAACATAGAAAACTTCTGAAATAACATGGTTAAAACCATTCAAGTGTAATTTGATGTTTTCTTTACCACTGTCATTTTGTTGTTGTTTCCAAGCTTCACTTGCTGTGTAAAACTATCATTAAATTCACTGAACATGCTCTTATCTATACACATGTGATTTGAGCACCCCGAGTCCAAAAACCATACATCATTATGCTTCGCTTCATGCATCTCCACGTATGACATTAATAGCATCTCTTCATGTTCATCTACTTCTGCATAGTTTACCTCCTTGTCCCATGTTGGACATTCATACCAAAAATGCCCAAGCTCGTGGCACTTTTATAACACTTAATTGTGTCTTTATTAAAAGCTTGACCTCGCCTCTTCCTCTACCTCTTCCTCTAAAATTGCCTCTGCCACGCACTCTTCCTCCAATTTTTCCATCAATAGTAACTTTTAGAAGCTTGTTTCTCTCCTTTGCTCTTGTGGAATTTTTGCATGCACAATGAGTGAAATTTGCAGTTCATAAATGGCGAGTGCATAACATCCTTAGATTTCTCAATCGAACAAACTATATAGTTAAATTTGTTGATTAAAGATCTAAGAATCTTTTCCACTATTGTAACATCTTTCATTTGCTCTCCATATACCCGCATTTTGCTAGCAACTGACATAACTCGAGCAAAATAATCAGTAATGCTCTCACCCACCTTCATCTCCAGAATTTCAAAATCCCTCCTTAGTGCCTGAAGAATCGAGTGCTTCACCTTTGTATTGCCTTCATATTTCTTCTACATTGAGTCCCAGATCTTCTTTGAGGTGCTCTTGTCCAATATAGTCTCTAGTATGATTTTGTCGATTGCTTGGAAAAGGTAATTTTTTATCTTTAGATCTTTGAGCTGCAATTCCTCAAGTTTCTTCTGCTGCGCATCTGGAACAATTGCTCCTGCCTCTGGCTCTGTGTAGCCTGTCTCTAGCAGGCTCCAATACTCTTTACTTCTCAATAAATTTTCCATAAGCATGCTCCAATGGTCATAATGACTATCGAAACGTGGTATTGCAGGTTGGGCAAAATTTCCTTCACTCGTCATCTTCTCTCTTACTGCAAGTCACTCAAGCTGCGGCTTTCTCTATTTTTTTATTAGGTCCAGTGGGGCTCTAATACCAGTTTGTAAAGAAAAGTGGGTCAATAATTCAAATAGAGGGAATAACTTATTTTATTAAGCATCGGATTCGGCTTTATAACCTTACAACAAACTCTTAGCTGAAAAGTAGGAAAGTAGTTCACACCACGTGATACACTAACAAGGAATAAGTCAAAGTAACTAATAATCATATAAACCAGTAATTTATTCTAACAGAAATCAATTGACTCTTTTGAGTTGGAACTATAAAAGAAGGATGTGGTGGACATAATCTCCTCGTTTTTGTAAATGGCTAGGGATAACTTGCATTCCTTAGATCGTACTGCCATGGACAGTGGAGGGGATATGGGTTTCAATTTTTGATTTGGTGTGTGTATGTCTCTTTGAGATTCGAGTAAGGTTGTTGGGTCAGATCTAGAAGATAATAGTGATTAGGACACGATCGCAAATCTATAAGGTGGTGTGATTTGTATGGACGACAACGATTTTGGGTAACGATGGTGATGGTTTGATTGTGGAGGAGGAGGAGGTAGTGATGTGGTTGATGTAGTGGTGGCGATTTAGGTCTTCTCGCGTGGAGGTGGTGGTGGTTTTTTAGATGTGTTTGAAGATGGTAGTGGAAATGGTGACAATAGTTTGACGGTGGATGTGACGATGACGATAATTCGATAATCGGTGATCGACAAGAAGTTATGACCAATTAATTTGAGAATTTGTGATCGATGATAAATAAATTGTAACCTATAAAATGTGTGATATAAAAAAAATCATGATCAATTAATTTAATAATTTCCACCGATAAAAATGTTTCAACTTAAAAAACTTGGGATTTGTGATTGGTTGTGACCAATTCTGTGTTGATTGTGACTTAATCACATTAATATCACATTTAAGATCGATCTGGATACAAACAAACACACTAAAGACAAATTTAATCACATTGAAGATAAATTTGGTCACAGTTAGTCATAGAAAACACATGTTATTGACTTGGCTACGTACAATCACAAATTAGACGGTCACAAACAGTCATACTGAAGACAAATTTGGACACAATTAGTTACAGAAACACAATTAGTCACAATTCTGGAGTGATTCGTGGGAGTGGGGTGTAATTTCCAAAAAAAAAAAAAAAA
>CAIGRQ010142940.1:0-10418 GCA_903798375.1 Fraxinus sp. D2006-0159
TAACCTGCCATAGCGAAAATCTAGTACTTCGATCCAAAAGTGGAATGTCATACTTTATGGAAGCCATCACGAACAAAGACCTCCAACAAATCAAATCATGCGCTCTTGCGGAACTGCTGAACCTAGACTCTGATACTACTTGTTATGTTAATTATGCCCAAAATCTCTTATACCATTAGTTGGAAATTCAAGGATCGCGTATTGCTCGATACCACTTGATATGAAATCAACCATCGAATTGAGATGTTGAAGTTATATGGCACAATAATAAAGTATTTAATTATAAGCAAAAGAATAAAAGAAGACAAGAAAATATAATGGAGGAATTAAGAGATTTTATTGCACCACAAATAATGAAGATAAAGAAATATTACAACGATCCTAAAAGCTAGTAATCACTTTTTGCACACTATAAAGTTGTATAAAAGAGCCTAATATTTATAGGAAATATGTAGGAGACGTCCAAACCCTCCTAATAGAGTTATCGATGAAGTAAGATGCCAAAAAATTTAGTCCAAAATGAAAAAGAGAGAAAAATATACAAATCCAGAACAGACAGGCAGCGCCACCTCCGGGCGCCGGGGTAAAATACTAAATAGGGGCACTGTGTCGCGACGCCTCATGCCTGGAGCGCAACGCCTGGTGTTCTGCCTCTTTTTTTCTTCATTTCAAAGTTATTTTTCAAGTCAAACTCTCAATAGGACTTTCAAATAGAATTTCAACTTGAATAAAACTTCAAAAGCATTTCAAACTGAATTTCTCTTGACGTGCACTTCAATTAGAATCATTTAGTTACTTCAACAAGGAATTTGGATCACACTCAACTTCTAACGTGTGCTAGAACCTTCAAATGGGCAGTGAAGAATTAAGTTATTGCAACTTAAATTCTTGTAGGGAAGCTCAAAATGTATGTAATATGCCTGAATATAATGTTAGACAGGCAAGAAAAACAGGCCGGAAGTTAAAAAAAAGTGTTTGGGAAATTTTTTGAATTATGGCCAACCAGCTACAAAGATATTTGTATTCTTTGCCGAAACGGGTAATATATAATTGCAAAAGGCAAGGATCTACTGCAGGCTCAGTTTGACTAGTTCAAATTTCAAAATTGGGAGAAGAGAAATTTGAATTAATTTCCCAAACAGGAAGTAAACAGCAAGACAGAAACTTAGGGCTTCGGGAGCAGATTAGATTAAAGACCTGCTGGACGATTTCATTATGCCAAGAGCAAATATGAATCTTCAAGAACATAACCTTCCATACATCCAAGAAAATTGGATGAATAAAATGCATAAGTTGTTGGTTGGACTTCAAGATGAGTGGTTGAATTCAAACTTAACCCAGGGCTTGAAAAAATTCGAACAAAAAGCATAGAAATCTGACAACTGAACCTAGAGCGAGCTTGACCAAAACACTTAACTAGCCGAACTCTTTAGAACTGACCATCTCCAACCCTGCACCAAAATTTAAGATAAATTTTGCACCGTTTTACACCAAATTTTGTACCAAGCTAAAAATAATTTCCAACCATTACACCAAATGAACATTATTAAATCATTTCTTCTTTTTTTATTCTTAATAATTTTTTTATTTGAAAAAATATTTCTTTATTTATTATACAAATATATAAATTATTACATTAAAGTAACAAAAATATTAAATTCATTAATAAATATAAAAATATATAGTACAATTAATAAAAACAATACGACAAAGAAAATATTAAATCATGCCATTAAAAAGTAGTGCAATATGTATCAAGTTTCGATATTATTATATTATGAAGTCGAAATAGTGTTGCAATTTAATTCTCAAAATTTGTATGTTATTCCCACAAATAATCGATTAATGCATGTTGAAGTGCAATGTGAGCCTCTTTATCCTTAATTTGTCTATCACGGGCAACGAATTCTTCAAAACGATGATTTTCGTCTTCAACCAATTCAACTTTCGGACTTGGCGCTTCCATTCATTCTCAAACTGGTGCATCAACATTACGTTCATCCTCGATTATCATGTTATGCATGATAATACATGCAGTCATGATATCATGTAATACTTGTCTTTTCCAAAACCTTGTCGGTCCTTTCACAGTTGCAAATTTTGATTGTAGAACGTCAATTGCACGTTCAACATCTTTTTCTACACACTTCTTTTTTCGTGTTAACTTTAAATAATCGTTTTGTTATATTTTAAGTTTTTTTATGTTGTAATTTTAATTAATTAATTAATTAATTAATATTAAAATTTGTTTTAAATGCAAATAATAATAATTTATTGTATTAAAAAAATATATGACACAAATACCCTCCATCAATT
The DNA here is from genome assembly GCA_903798375.1 of Fraxinus sp. D2006-0159. Taxonomy (NCBI): domain Eukaryota; kingdom Viridiplantae; phylum Streptophyta; class Magnoliopsida; order Lamiales; family Oleaceae; genus Fraxinus; species Fraxinus sp. D2006-0159. The sequence goes on from CAIGRQ010142940.1 coordinate 2,317, forward strand.
AGTTTGGCAAATGGGAAAAAGGGTAAATTGGACTTCAAACTTTGGTGCCACATTGGAGAGCTTTTGCACCAAAATTTGGTGCACTTCGGTGTTATAGCTTTGGAGATGGCCTAACAAAGTCAAAACAGCCTCAAGCTTTGAGGCTTAAAATCGAGCATCACCAAAAGAGAAGCACCATGAAACTGGGCAAAACTATGCATGGAACTGCCTGAACAATGCAAACGACCTGCTGGCTGTTACAAATCTTCCAAGAAGAGATGGAAAACTTGAAACTTTCAAGGACATTGCATAACCAGACTTGCTGGTTTTCAAACCTTCAAGAAACTTGAAAGTCTTCAAAGATAAACACTTTTGAATCTTTCATTACCATACCTAACTGTTCTGGTCGAAATTTGAATCTCCAAGAGACTTGAATTTTTTTTGAATCTGGACAGATTGAACTAAATCTGTGTTGCTGGATTCGACATTACCACTTTATTAAGGTAATATCAAACAAAAGTTCAATGAGCTCACAAATGCAAGGGGCAGCTTTAGCGAGTGTTTCTCTCACTACAGTTGAGAGCTCCTCTCTAACTCCTACATCTTGGGACAACTCAAAATGCTTTTTACTTATATAACCCCTTATCATATTTTGATACTACTGCAAGTGTGTCCTGCTCAAAAGCATGTCCAAGGAGGCCATTAAAGCCCAAGATGAAAGTAGCAAGCTTGCAGCAGAAGCAGTTTCCAATATTTATACTGTCACGGCCTCCTGCTTACAAATAAGAATTTTAAAGATGCTCGAGAAAGCCCAAGAATGCAGAAAAAAAGAAAATATTCGCCAATCATTATGCAGGTATAGGTCTTGGGAACTCTCAATGCCTCGTGACATAAACTTGGGCTTTAGATTTCTGGTATGGTGGTAAACTGGTTGCAGAAGGCTAGCTACATGGGATCAAAAGCACTGTTCCAAATGTTCATGATCTTGGTCAGCGACTCAGTACAGGCCGCGTTATAGCTGAAGCTGGGACTATGACAAATGATCTAGCTAAAGGTTCTGAATCAGTTGGATCAATTTTTGCAGTGTTGGATCGGTGTTCCTTAATTGAGCCAGAGGATCCAGAAGGCTACAAGCCTAATAGGTTAACTGGCGAAGTAGAGTTGCAAGATGTTGACTTTGCCTAACGCGATGATCTTTGAAGACTTTTCACTTATAATTGAAGCCGGAAAATCAACAGCAATGGTTGGAGTGAGTGGCTCTGGAAAATCAACTATAATAGGTTTGGTTGAAAGATTTTATGATCCACTTAAAGGTGTAGTAAAAATCGACAGCCTGGATATAAGGCCATGTGACCTAAGGTCACTGAGGATTGAGGAAGCACATTGCACTTGTAAGCCAAGAGCCCACATTATTTGACAGTACCATACCTCAAAATATCACATACGGAGCATCAGAACACTGGATGGAGCTGAGATCATTGCGGCAGCTAAAGCAGCAAATGCCCATGATTTTATTGCAGGGTTGAAGGACGGGTACAACACATGGTGCAGTAACAGAGGGCTGCAGCTGTTCGGTAGGCAGAAGCAACGAATTAAAATTCCTTTACGAAAAATCCTGCGTTGTTATTACTAGACAAGGCCATGAGTGCGTTAGACTCACAACCAGAGAAGGCGGTGCAAGATGCACTTGAGCGTGTGACGGTGGGGAGGACTAGTGTAGTTGTAGCACACAGCCTAAGTACCATACAGAATTGTGATATGATTGCTGTTTGAGCAAAGGGAAAGTGGTAGAACAAGGTACTCACTCTTCCTTGTTAGCTAAAGGGCAACATAGATGCAATAGTTAGCGTCCAAAGAGCTCCTTGCACTCAATTAAGTAATTCAGTCCATTATCTGTTATTTGAGCAATTTATATTCTACTAAATTGTAAATGGAACGATATTCTAAATTTTTAATAACATTCTCATTCCATTAAAATTCCAATATATACAGTCCTCAAGTGTATTGAGAATAATGTTTAGTTTGTGGAGTTCTCTTTGTTCGATAATTGAGGTCCTATATTGGATTTCAATGTCCAAACACTCACGCGTCCTTTTCTTGGGAGGATGATATAACCACAAGTTATAAAATCTCGATATGATAATTGATGGCTCACAAGTTCCAAGATTATGTTGTATGTAATTTGTTTGGCATTGTCCTTTGAACTTATCGAAAATGTGTTTAAAATCATTGTAAGTTGTGGCGGTTTATTAAATAAAAACGTGTTCCAATTCTTGTATGTCCAACATCAAAATTCTTTGGAATCAACTATTTTGTTGATCAATATCAAATATTTTTTCGTTTGATACATTCATTCATTAAAATTATCCATGAAGCAAATGTTTTGACGTTTTAAAATGCTTATAACTATAGGAGTTCACTACTTTTATGGTTCAAATAAACAAATTACAAGTCCCGCGGTTATAAATGCTTATGACTATGATATTCATTACTTATTGTGGTTCAAAATTAACAAATTGTAAGTCTCAAATAGTATATGTGTTCTTACTTTATCTACTTTTTAAAATATAATTTCTAAACATGACCAAACAAGTAATAAATAAAAATTATGCCGTATATTAAAGAATAAAGATGAAGTACCGTGAATTAAATAAAAAACTTTTATAATCGTGTTACGCATATATAACAACTTACAGAATTATTTACATACTGTTGACATGGCTCGATTTTGATCTCGCCAACAATTTGAAAAAAAAAAATCCCCAATTTTTTTTTGCTTTTATCCCTCGTCAATTCCCCCCCAGCTTCACCATGCCTATCACAGAGAGACACAGAACAAATGTAAAGACAACTAGACAAGCATACCAAAAACATTCTTCACAACTTTCCTGACATCGACGCCAGCAATATCAACGTCGGCGACATCAACATACATTATTTTGTTATATTCATGTGAAATTTTGAAATTTGTTCCAATATTTTTAAATCAATTTACATTTTTTATTTATTTTTTGTTTACAAAGTTAATATTGAAGAACTTCTCCCACCATGTCCTTCTCCACTGCACCTCATTTTTCGATTCACACGTAAATACTTTCTTTTGATCTGTGAAATTACTACTGGTGTAAACTCTTATATTCTGTCCACCTCTCATGTGGAATTTTACACAAAGGGCCTGCTGGATGACTCATTCGTTTGCTGTCTCATATTCAATAACGCAGATAAACTTACATTTTTTAGGAGAAAGAACTTGTTTGGTTCTCGTACTAACCAAAATGAAATGGTTTTTCAGTGATTTTGGATGTTATCTATTTTTGCATTTTCCCTCTTCAAAGCAATTATCCCAACAACTAAAAATATATGCAAAAATGAAAAGAAAAGAAGCATTGAGAGATGGAATTGATGGAGATGTCTAGCAAAAGGCATGTGTGCATCTCAATTTACTAGGCACTCCAGAATTTGGTGCAATCTTTTTTGCTATGATCGGACATCCTTTTGCATGCATTGTCTTGATATTCAGATTTTGAGAAGGTGTGATTAGTGGATTTATTCAGTCCTGGATGAGGTGGATTTGAAAGGAAACTACATTGGGAAGATTCCTGATTGTTGCGATTGGTGGGAGAAGAGCAGCACTATGGCGATTGTTGGGTGCAGCGATAAAGACTGAAATTGAAACCCTTTTTTCTGTAGCCCTCGCCACATGTTGGGCATCGTCGCTTTTTTTTGCTTTGCTGGACACTCAGACAATTGGTGTCTTACCGACCTGGCCAGCCCCCGCGGCCGCCCGTGCTGGATCCGTCGGAAGTTCAGTTGCCGCCGCCAACCGAGTAAGTTGCAGATCCTTCCGTTGCAGAGACGGAAGGCCAGAAGGGAGAAGGGGAGATCTGGAGAAGAGAAGACGCCTTTCTTTTCTTTTTTCTTTGGGCAGTTGGTCACTTCGGCTAATGAAATGGGCCTCTAATTGTGTAAAAAAATTAGGCCCAATAGAGGAAAGGGACCAAAACTCTCCAAAACCGGCAAAGAGGTGAAGAACCCTTATTTCCAAGAGAGGCAGAAGCAGCAACTGCGGCCTGGAGTCAGGGGGAATCCGTGTGCGAGTCGCGACTGTGTCTGTGCAGAGGTAATTTCTCGTGCTTCTTAATATTTTGGTGCCTTTGGATCTGTTTATAGAAAGATAATAATTAAATTCTTGGAGCTGTAAAAATCGATTTGGAGTTTACTACTGGTTTCTTGTTATATTCTTTTCATAAACCAAAATGCACTTAGCTTAGTTGCACTTGCACACTGTATTATCATCTGTTTTCTACATGCTCTGTTGATTTACACTGATTTTGATTCCAGATTTACTTTTTTTTTAATTTTGATTGTTAATTGTTATGTTCATTGTTCAAGCAAAAACTGATAATGGCATTATTCAGTGGTTGTCTTTAACTTCCGAGCAAAGTGATCTAAGTTTCTTGCTGTATCTTTCTTTTTTATTTTAATCTTGATTGCCACTTATGATCTAATTAACAATCGAAATTGCCGTTTAACTTGTCTGGGTCTTTAAGTGATTAATTGTTATTTTTTTAATTTTTGAAAATGCAAGCTTTAGTGTAAATTGTTTAGTGAAATTACTGTAGGAAAGAGTAGACAAAAAGTGAAATTACTGATTGAATAAGCTTTACTTGTGATATCTTTGTCATTTTCTTACTATAATTCAATAATTGCGACTATTTTTAATCTGAATTTCTTGTGTGATTAATTGATTTGTATCATTTGTTTTTTTCGAAAAATGCACTTTAGTGTAAATCCTCTGTGAATTTACTAGAGGAAAATGTAGTAGAAAAAGGTTTTCCAGTTTTATAATTTATTTTTTTTTTTATAACCGTGGATGTCCGAGCCAGCTTGCGCGCACCTCGACTAATCCCACGGGGCCATGAAGTTTACAGCCGTTTCTCACCTCAGTTTTATAATTTAATAAAGTGAAGTAACCAAGTGAATAAAATTCGTTTGTAATTTCTGTATCAGTTGCTTATTATAACTCAGTAAGCAAGAACATTTTTCTTTTGAGATTTGTGTACCCAGAGGAGGAGCCAGCACCCGGCAAGGGATGCGCTGATTGTCGACGGTCAATGGTCAACAGTTATTACGATCGTTGAATAACTTTTAATATTATTTAATCAAATATGAAGAAACGATCGGGCTATTATGATCCTTGATTGTCTACAGTCAACGGTCAGCTCCGCCCTAGCTGAACTTCGACGCTGGATTTGCCCCTGCAGTTACTGTTTACAATTATGACAAATTCCCTTGTTCTTACATGTCATTGAGAAAGCCATTGCAACCACGAAAGTACAATGTTAATCTTGAGTGATAAAAATTAAACACGAAAGCTCCACTTCACAATCTTGAGTTCAATGCAGAATTTTGAGACTGAAAACTTTTGATCGTTAATCTCTACTCATTTTAAAACAAATTCGGAACAGAAATTGTGAGAATGGCCAAATGATAGAAATTTATTTGAATCGAACCAGAAACCCGACCACACATTCAAGCATTCAAGTTCCTGCTTCAATTCTGAAATTAACTTCCTCCAGAAAACCAAGAATTCTTCATCTTAAAGAATTGATAAACTACAAACCATTTTCCAGCAAGTCTAAAATTTTGAGACCAAGAAAAAAAAAACGGCAGTATGGGCATAAAATTTTCACGCATTCCTTAGCCAAACAATAGGAGTATACAGCAGTATTAATCTCACATCTTCAAATAAAAACATCCAAAATTAGTATCTACTTGTGTCAATCGATAAATGTGGAGTGGTGGAGAAGGAGATGGTGGGAGCACTTCAACAATAACATAGTTAAAAAAATCGATTTAATGGAACCCATTTCAAAATTTTGCATGAACACATCAAAAATTAACTCATCCATGTCGGTGTCGATGTAAATGTCGGGAAAGAAGGTCATGATGTCGTGGAGTTTTGAGCGAAAGTTGTGAATGTGGATCTTAAGATAGCACCTTAAGTTATCAATCAAAGAGAACTCCACAAACTGAACATTATTTTCATTACACTTACATTGGAATTTAATGGAATGAGAAAGTCATTAGAATATCATTCCATTTACAATTTAGTAGAATTAATATTAAATGCTTAAATAACAGACATTGGAATCAATTAGTTCATTGAGTGCTAGGAGTCCTTTGGAGACTAACTAATGAATAGTACGCTCCCTTTGGCCCTTTAGCTAACAAGGAAGAGTGAGTGCCTTGTTCTACCACGTTCCCTTTGCTCAAAACAGCAATCGTATCACAATTCTGTATGGTACTTAGCCTGTGTGCCACAACTACACTGGTCCTCCCAACCATCACACGCTCAAGTGCATCTTGCACCACCTTTTCCGACTGGCTGTCTAATGCACTTGTGGCCTCATCTAGTAACAACACCGCGGGATTTTTCAAAATGGCACGTGCTATTGCAATTCGCTGCTTTTGCCCACCAGATAGCTGTAGCCCTCTATCGCCGCACCATGTGTCGTACCCATCCTTCAAACTTGCAATAAAATCATGGGCATTTGCTGCCTTAGCTACCGCGATGATCTCAGCTTCATCGACGTGTTCTGATGCTCCGTATGTGATATTTTGACGTATGGTACCGGCAAATAATGTGGGCTCTTGGCTTACAAGTGCAATATGCTTTCTCATTGACCTTAGGTCATATGACCTTATATCTATGCCGTCGATTTTTACTACTCCTTTAACTGGATCATAAAATCTTTCAATCAAACCTATTATGGTTGATTTTCCAGAGCCACTTTCTCCAACTAATGCTGTTGATTTTCCGGCTTCAATTATAATTGAAAATCCTTTGAAGATAATCACTTTGGGCCTTGCAGGGTAGGCAAAATCAACATCTTGTAACTCCACATGTCCAGTTAATTTATTAGGCTTGTGGCCTTCTGGATCCTCTGGCTCAATTAAGGAACGCCGATCCAACACTGCAAAAACTGATCCAACTGATTCGGATCCTTTAGCTAGATCATTTGTCATAGTCCCAGCATCGGCTATAACACGGCCTGTGCTCACCAATATCATGAACGTTTGGAACAGTGCTTTTGATCCCATGAAACCTTCTGCAACCAATTTACCACCATACCAGAAATCCAAAGCCCAAGTTAATGTCATGAGGCCCTGAGAGATCCCAAGCCCTATACCTGCAAACCATGATTGGCGAATATTTTCTTTTTGTGGGCCTTCTTGGGATTTCTCGAGCATCTGTAAAATTCTTGTTTGGGAGGAGAAGGCTGTGACAGTACGAATATTGGAAACAGCTTCCGCTGCAAGCTTGCCACTTTCATCTTGGGCTTTGATGGCCTTTTTTGACATGCTTTTGAGCAGGACACGCTTGCAATAGTAGCAAATTATGATAATGGGTTGTGCTGCTATCATTACCAACGCGAGCTTCCACGCTATAATTAATCCCATGGTGCAAGCAATGGTCACTGCTGCAAAAGTTTGGAGAAGAAGTGACATCCTATCGCCCACCAAGGACCGGACCTGTAGAAATGTAAGACACCAATTTGTTAATAGATTCCATAGAAGATTATAAGATATGGTACTTGAAGCATCCTCCATCTTACAGATGAACTGAGCTTTTCTCAAACTCATAGGACTAATCAAGATGATACTTGGTTTTTGTTTCCAGATGGTAAGAAGTGTTAAAAGATGCTATTTAATAGAATTCCAAACAGATTACTCTATTCTGAAACACAATCTCCTTCTAATAGCACAATGAATAAGACTACTTGTACACCCAAATGAGTACACTTGGTTGACATTTCTTATGTGTCAAAAATCTAACCATTGATTGAAAAAGTTTTTTTTATAATCAATATGTCCAAATCTGCCAACACACATGAGTGTAAATCAAGGTGTAAACCGAAGTATACATATAGCATGACTCTTCGTTATAGAAATTTTAAGATCCTGGAACCCAAAAATGGCAAGATTTCTCCCATTGAAAGATTGGCGTTTTGAAAGATTTGGACATTTACTTGCTTCTTCTATCTTGGGAAAGAAGTTAAAATGGATTCTATTAGAATTGAACTCGTCAATATAGCACATGCTATAACTACTAGAATGTG
>CAIGRQ010142985.1:0-20571 GCA_903798375.1 Fraxinus sp. D2006-0159
GGATATATGTCATGCAGATAATTCCATCATCCACTTTCTCTTTAATGAAGTATATGTCCACTTCTACGTGTATTGTCCTGTAACGTAGTACCGGATTAAGAAAAATGTTGATTGCTGCTTTGTTATCGCAGTAAAGCTTAAATGGATGTTCCATGTCCATTTTCAGTTCGTCTAAAGTTTCTTTATCCATAATCCCTCACATATCCCTTGTGCAACTGCTCTGAATTCAGCCTCAGCACTACTTCTCGCCACTACATTCTGTTTTTACTTCTCCATGTTACCAAATTTCCTCAAACAAAGGTACAGTAGCCGGTGGTGGATCTTCTGTCTTCAATTGATCCAGCCCAGTCCGCATCAGTAAAAACTTCAACTTTATTTCCTTTGTTCTTTGTGAAGAATAACATTTTCCTTGTCGTGCCTTTGAGATATCTTAAGATTTTATATACAGCCTCAAGGTGAGCCTCTTTAGGTGCATGCATATGTTGACTTACAATGCTTACTGAGAAGGCAATATCAGGTCTAGTGTGTGAGATAAATTAGCTTACCAACCAACCTTTGATATCTGTCCATTTCCACTGGTTTTCCTGCATCCTTATCTTTGCTGTCTCAAGAGGAGTATCGCTTGGTTTACATCCCAGCATACCAGTTTCAGTCAAAAAAATCGATGATGTATTTTCGTTGTGAAACATTGATACCTTTCTTTGATCTTGCAATCTCTCCCAAAAAATACCGCATTTGTCACAAGTCTTTTACCTCAAATTCGGTGACCAAACACCTTTTCAATCTATCCATTTCTGCTAGGTTATCCCCTATAAGGATTATGTCATCAACATAGACAATTAAGATGATTTTTGTACCATCTCTAGAGTATTGGAAGAACATTGTATGATCAGACTGCCCCTTTTGGTATCCTGTACTTTCAAAACTTTTGCAAATCGATCAAACCACGTCCTGGGTGACTGCTTAAGACCATACAAAGACTTCTTGAGTTTGCACACTAGATTTACACCATCACCATTGTTGAAGCCAGCGGCAGTCATGTAGACTTTTTATTCCAGAACCCCATTCAAGAATGCATTTTTAATGTCTAGTTGTTGGAGATGCCAGTCAAGATTCACTGCTAAGGAAATGAGAACTCGAACTGTATTTAGTTTTGCCACCGGTGCAAATGTCTCTGTGTAGTCGATGCCATATGTTTAAGTATACCCTTTGGCAACTAGACGAGCTTTGTAGCGTTCTATTTCTTCATTTGCCTTATACTTCACATTGAAAACCCATTTACAACCTACTAGTTTCTTTCCCTTGGATAAACTTACTACTTCTTAAGTCCCATTTTTCTTTAACGTCTTTATTTCTTCCATTACTGCCTCTCGCTATGCTAGTAATTCCACGGGCTCATGAATATTTCTTGGGATGTTTATTTTATCAAGATTCGCTTTAAAGGCATGAAATTTTGCAGATAGAGTATTATAAGATGTAAATTTTGAGATATGATGAAGGGTACATAACCGTTTTTTGTTTTCTCAGAGCAATGGGTAGATCATTATTTGGATATGTGATCTTGTTGGGATCCTCATCAAGTCCTTCCACCGGTTCTGACTCTTTTAGTGCCTCAGGTGTGTGAATTTCCTGATACTTTGATTTAGGCTTCCTTGAGTAAACTAGAATCTCCTCATCGAATCTCCTTTTGAATCAGAGTAGGTGTCCTTCACTGAGTCCCAAACATCTTTCACAGTCGGGAGGAACAGATATGTCTTCCCAATCGCCGGTTTCATGGAATTCACCAACCAGGCAGTCACCATTGAATTTTCGGACTTCCACTTCTGCAACAAGGTAGCATCCGTTGGCTTCTTGGTCTCGCCGGTAAGGTAGCCCAACTTCCCTTTTTCGTCAATTACCAGTTTTATGGATTGGGCCCATTCAGGGTAGTTTCTTCCATTCAATTTTTCCACCGTTAGTTGGAAGAAAGAGTTTTCAATACCGTGAGAGCCAATTGAATGACTGACCAACGATTCGAAACTGAGTGTTTTGGAGGTCATCAATTCCCTACTGTTGGCGGGGAGATCCGCCATAATTTTGTTAGGTTTAGATGCCTAGCTCTGATACCATGAAGAAACGAGTAATCTTATTGAAAATCTTCTACTCACAAGAAAGCTACTACAACATATTTATATTACATGAGGTGACTATGGAAAGGAAATAAAATCTACTAAAAAATAAAAACCTGCTAACTAAGGAAAGAGAATAATCCAAATTCCCAATTAACTAACAATAGTAGATTCAATTGATACAGTTTCCTACAATATATATTTACTATTTAAGTTTATTATTAATTTCCATATTTAGCTAGCATAGAATTATGGATTTATTTATGCAATCTTTCCTTGTATAACTATGTATTATTCTATAAATTCAAGGCAATATACACACTGAACTCATTCAGCGAAATCGTGACAATGACTGCTGAGTTTCCAAACCGATTGTGTAATGACTTTGATCTCTATACCCAAGTCGTTGCATGGCAATTGAAACCAGGATTCAACTTAAGTCTATCATTAGGCAGAAGTATTGGGTTCGAATCCTAGAGGACGCGATAGAAAGCCGTGAGGTAAGTGGGAATAGGTCTACCCAAAGCGAACAGTACATAAGCTAACGGCTTGGATTTAGAGACTCGAGTCGTTACAGATTGACTTTTGCTAGTTGAGCAATTAAATTCACATGGAAGCCTGTTTACTGATTTTTAATATTCATATAAAACATTTTATCTCATTTTTCGTTTCAGAGCTTGGAAATTCAAGTAGTTTGGTTTTTGACATAATTAGCATAGGAGAAAGACTTACCAACAAGTTTAATGAAAAGATGTAGTTAACTGAATTTCAAGAGGCCAATCTCCTTTGCACAACTAAATCATCAACAGAGTAGTAATCAGCAAGGAGTCGGTACATGTACGAAGGATTGTGCCCGCCTCTGCAATAGTGACAAGCAGTGCATTCAAGAGTTGGATCTTCTCTAGGTAATCTATACTTCTTGATGATGTGAACTTACGTGTCTGTAATAAATAAGCTAACGAGATTCGGCGGCACATAATCAAATGCAGGATTGACAACATGAAGAAGAGGTGAACCAGAGCCACATCCAAAATCCAAACAATCTGAAAATTCTCCAAAGTCCAGCAGCTCGGATGGGGACTTCAGCTCATTCAGTAAGACCTCCGGGTTATGTGGGTACAGAGGACACAGCTGTATAATTGAAGAAAAGTTCTGATAAAGCAGATAAATTTAAATAATTTATTACCCTGTGAATCTAGAGATGCACACAATATTCAGTGATGCTAAGGACACTTGAGACACCGGACAAGTAGTGTGTCAATTTAGAACTCAAACACTGTCTGCACTTACTGAAAATGATAGGTAACATAACAGTGCATGACAAACTTCAAAATAAATTTTTCGATACAACCTGGCAACTTATATTCACTTATATGTTTCAAATCATGAAACCGCAGACATATTATTGCTGCAGGCCTAAACCACCATCTCAAATTACAATTTTGCACCATTGTTCGTTCTCTTGGAGACAAATTCCTTCTCATCGACATAAAATGGCACTTGAAAATCCTTTTAAGAGAAAAACAACTGTAATCATGATTATAGAGTAAATAAAACAGATATTAAGTCATTTGGTTTACGACATATTATGACAATTTTAATTCAAAATGGACCAATTTTTAAAAAAGGCTCCATGTAATGATATTAATTACTATATTTCCACAAGCCAACATTTGCTCAATTGCAATTGTAACTTCTACCTGTTTGCAGAGAAGCTTGACATAGCATGGCAAAACTGCTTGTTAAAACAAAGAGGTATTACAATTATACAGGGACAAATATAAGGAACAGACATTTTAATTCCCTGCTCAGTCCATTTACCATACATGTTGAGGTAGATAACAGAACAAAAGAGCAATAAAAGAGATAAGCAAGTAAATGGTGAAAACTGAGAACTCGGTGTTACTAGAAGAAAACATTGAAACTCTTAATTACTTTGCCAAGTTTTGCATTCTTTGGACTACTCTCAATCTGAATTCTTGAATGTCTTACTTGATTATGGTGTTCTCTTGGCTGGTATCAATAGAAGGATTAATAGGTGTGATGTCCTTTTCTCTTTCTAAGTATTGATTATTTTATTGTTACACAGTCATGCTGTTAGATTTTTATATTGCAGCTTATAAAGAGCAGGAGGTTTAGAATGGGTTATGCTGAATGGTGCAGTGGGATATCAATTGAAAAAAAAAAATGTTGGTTTTAGCTCACAGAAGTTGGTGAGATATGGAAAATTGTGGTGTTTGCTATTTTTTGGGTAGTTTGAACAGAAAGGAGCACCATATTTTTGAAGAAAGAGAGCTGCTTGGCCATTTACACTTTTACAGGAAAGAGCAAGGTTCTCCCCTTCTTGTGGCTTATACATCAGGAAGTTTAAAGACTTCCCTTTATTTTACTTGCTGATTGGAAGAATGTGATGCATTCTTGATTATATTTTAAACTTATTTTATTATATTTTTAGAGAGTTCCTTCTCTTGATGTCTGTATTTTATACCATGGTTAACAAAATTATGTTTCTCGTAATTAAAAGAAGTTTTATATTGATTATCCAGAAACAACATAATGAATCCTAAACCAAAGATGCATATAGTTTAAAAGATTGTGTCGACTAGATGAACAATTAGTTAGCAGACTAACACAAGAGGTTGTAGAAAAAGGAACCACAAAGATGGATTTCAGAAAACCATGAAATATACACATGATAGCTGAATCTGGATATCAAGAAAAGGCCATACGAACATTCAGTAGTGATTAGTTTGCTAATGTACCATATCTTACATATTCAAGCTTTACTTAATTCAAATTTAGTTTTTTTCAAAAAAAAAAATATATTAATAAAATAAAATTTAGTTTTTACTAGATTGGAGCTCAAAGTCTTATATTCTCGTGTAACCTGAAAATTTAACAGAGGATCCTCCTAGCACAAGAACAACATCAGGTAAGAATACTGTAGCCACATTATACTTAATGGCAATTTCTTGCAACGCAATATTGTTCCAAGACCTTTATTTCTCTCATGGAACAATCAATATGATTGCCTTCAAGTTATGTACCTTAAAACTATGGAGGGGATTAGAGTCTATAATGGAGAAATACCTTGTGAACGCCAGCGAGTACAACAAAGGGGACAGCATGCCTTTGAGCTGCTAGGGCCACCATATTCATCCCCACTGGAGCTATAACCCCACCGTTGGCCATGACAGCATGTGCTCCAACAATAACCTTTAGAGAGGAATTTTGGGTCAACAACAAAATTAGTTCAGAAAATTTCAAAAAGTTGAAATGAAAAATGCTGCAATAGTCACATACCATGTTGACTCGGGAAATCATTGCAAAAACTGCAGAATCAGTAACAACTGTGGTCTGTAGTCCCCTTGCAGCCAGTTCTTTTGCAAGAGCATGTCCCTGATATCTGATACAAACCAAACAACATGAAGAAGAAATGGTATGTGAAGAGGAAAATCATCAATAATATGTATAACCTAAACGAACTCCCTTTGTGACAATATAACCAAGTACATACAATACCTTGGCGCTCCCTCCGCAACAAAAACTCGGAATGATCTCTTTTTCTCCTTCGCAGCGCATAGGAATTCCGTTACTGTTCTTGAGCTGCCTAAAGTCAAGATAACCTCACTGTGCAATAGCCAGGATCAGATAGTTAAATTGGTTTGAATAAGTACATTATCTACCCGACAAAATACGGGAGAATAGAGGCAAGGTAGGTAGTCTTAGTCACACAGATGCTTTATTGTACATATGAAGTTTATGAGAACTATTGAGGCTTCTAATTGCTATATGCTTGTATCAAGGTTTTACCGCAAGTCCTCTCATTTTTGCTTATGAAAGAGCTTAAAAGGCATATCCAAGATGAGGTCCTTAGTCTATGTATTTTGCCGATGACATTGTACTAGATGATAAGACTTTGCAAGGGGTAACTAGTTAGTTAAAACTTTGGAGGATCACTATGGAATCAAAAAAATTTGTTTAAAGGGAACTAAGATAGTTGAAGGTAAGATTTAAATAATAGAACAGTAACCTCTTTAAAAAATTAAGGATCAAGTAGTTCAATATGATATCGGAGCACCCAAAGGTTCAAGTTCAAGTCTCTCCGCTACCTAATTATATAAAAAATGTGCACGTGTTAGGTATTGATGGAGAAAATGTATTCCATCTACACGTGATTGGGCATATTGAAGACAAGTTTTAAATGATATACAAGTATAGGAATACAGATGATAACCAAGTCATAATAAAGAAGCATGAGGCATAAAAGTTAACAAGTATTTCAGGTCAACTATAGAGAATAATAAATTGAGGAGTATACGTATCATATAAGATGTAAACAGGTTGTAGGAGTACACAAGAGTTTGGATGAAATAGGAAGATAGCTACCCATCAAGGTAAAAGAAAAGTTATAGACCAAACTAACTATATTGTTATGATACTGAGTATGGGTCCTTAAAGGACAAAATATACATAAGATCAATGCAACACCTATGTAAATGTTAAAATAGATGTGTGGCGTACTAGAATGAATCTAATTTGAAATGAGAATATATCTTAACGACTGATGAAGGCACCAAATGATAATAAGTTAAGGGAAGGAAGACATGGGTGGCTAGGACATATCTTGTAAGAATATTTCGTTCACAATAGTAATGCAATTTCAGTACGATAAGCTAGAAGAGGAAGAGCAAAACAAAATTGAAGGCATGATGATTGTAAAAGATTTGATTTCCTTGAATCCTTTTCAGTGTCGTGGATGGAATGAAATGACAAAACCGATTCATGTGGTCAACCCCTAGTAGGATATTAACTCTTTATGGGTCCCTCTCCAACATGGATCCCAGGAAATTGATACTACATGATATAGGATAATAATAGCTAGGTGGTAAGAACTTGACAGTAACAACCCGCATCAATGTCCAAGATGCAACATACAACTATCAACCCAGTAACATGTTTACTTACCATACAACTCATATATGTCTATATATCTCCAATATTCCATCGTGCTCACCACATTTACCTATAATTTACTTTAGATGAGCTCAGTCACCAACAAATATAAAAGGTTTATGAAAATATTGGGATATAAAACTTTGAAAATGGGATTTTGTGAGAACATAACATTCGGGAAGAGGGAGAAACTTAAACACTTCGTGGTTAGTTGAAAAATATCCCTTGACTATACTGTCAATTGATTTCCCCAGCATATGCAACTACCTCTTGATCATCTCTAACAGTCTACATTCAGTTTATCATATGGAAGTGTTGAAATGGGACATGTTTAAGACGGAGTAGAGGTTAAGTAACGCAATTGATAAACAAATAGTTTAGGGGTATATGGGCCTATTCAAAAGTTAAAAAGTATCAACAAAATCTAGTGCCCAGAATGTCACACTAAGGTTCCATTTAAAGAAAAATATTGTCAACATCAAGTTACTTATATAGCCATGTTACGAAATTGATTATTATTACATCTACAGGAGATATGATATCATTCTTTACAGCATTCACTAGAATATCACAGAACTATACAAAGTGCAAATCTAGAAGTCGACCAGGACCATTATAAAAAAAATCACGATTAACGCCCTCCTCATAGTGAGGCAAGCAAAAAATGCCTCATATCTCATTCAAAATTGAATACAATAGTATAATTGTCTTTAGTTATAATTTCCGAAATCAATATCATGTTTAAATCAGAGGTTTTAAAAGGACTGGAGATATACTTATCACGTAAATCAGGTATAATGAGTTGTTTATTAAATTAAAATTAAGAATTCAAGCTAGAAAAATTCAAATTATGAGCTGAGAGTAAAAAGCTACTTAACTAATTACATTTTTAATTAGTCCGAAAAGAGCACTTACAAGACAAAGTGTGACCTTCCCAAAGGATGCCTCCTCAATCCACCAAAACAATTTAAAACCCCGAATTAAATACACAAAACTACTCTGGTATCATCTGATAATAACAACTTAAGCGCGAGCAAGACTCCAATTCAAGCTCACCGAGAATCAAGTCCTTATATTGTTATTTATGCTACTAAAAAAGCTAGAACTAAATTTCAATATTAAACAATATAACAAGATCACAGTTTTGACTTGATTGCCACAGCCAAGCAAAGACACAATTCTGAGATTTCATAAGCAGTGATTATTTTTAAACCAATGACACAAGCACAACAAATTATTACAAAATCCTAGAAGACATTCAAACAAAGCAGACAAGCAATTTACACTAATGTGTAATAATTCTGCTAAAGTTTCTTGGAACATACTTTTGGTGTATATGCTCAACTGCTTGTTCAGCAATTAGTTCATGGCAAGTAGAAATGTCTTGAATGAGTTCATTAACTGCCTCGATGACATTATGCTTGAGCTTCCGAGTTGTCAAATTCTTATCAGCAGCTGAAGAAAATAAAGCAACATCAACACATAAGAGATTAAAATTCAACATGTTAAACGATTTAATTATTGTTTTCATGCTACATCAACTAAATGAATGACTAAGAATACATCGTCAACCACCATTAGCCACGTTTATCAGGAAAAAACTAATGCCAAAATCCTATGAAAAACTCCGGGTATTAATCACATATTTAGGAACTGATTGTAGAAAAATCTAAATTATGAATGCTAAGAGCATACATTTGCTTTTTCCTTCAGAATCCCCCCCAGAAGAAGATGTCTGAGGTATGGCTGTTGAGTGAGGCATGTCCTCCAGGAGAGTCTGCAATGAAGGTGGTCTCAGGGTGCTTCTAGCAGCAGCTGCTACAGCAGCAGCAGAAAGAGCTGGATGATCGTCTTGATCCCCATCATCTTCATTGTCACTTTCCGCTGACAAACTTAATCCACCTACAGCAGCTGTAGTGAGAGAAAGATCTTCTTCCCGTATGATATGTAGAACACGTCTCACGATATTACCGACAGCTAGCTCTGAAATCATAGTCATGCTACATTGTCAAGAAATTAAAGCAGAAAGAACAGAGAAGCTAAAGGGAATTACTTGATATTTAAACAGTTGAACATAGCTTAAGAATAATCCCCAAAACTACAATAATGTGTATGTTTTTCTTTCAGTCTTTTACAAGTGAGCTCAAGTGGCTTCAGTCAAGAGAAACCACTTTTAGATTCTTCATGTCGTAACCTCCAAATAATTGACCCATAATATTTGACAGAACTCTTCATCAATGATCCTTAATAGGACAATTGTAAAATTAATGAAAATAAAATGTATCTCGGACATGGGGTATACCGTATACATGCAAAATTGTAAGAACTATTTGAACCGTGAAGCATTCTGGAATCCGGGTTATTTGGTTGTTGTAACATAATTTCTGCTAGTTTTCAAGTGATCCAAAGTTATTCATATTTAGTCAAGCCTTTGTGATAGCTTATACATCAAACATTGGTCGCAGTACCATGGAAATTCTGCTACAAACATGCTTCATTTCGGATTATTAGTTATGTCAGGTAGCCTCCTTAGTGTTATTCAATTCCACTTAGTGGTCATCACGAGGCCTATGCAATATCCCCTATGTAATGAAATTCCTACCAACTTAAGAAATATACAGAGAAATATATAAAATCACCACAGCCACTCCTTTGTACGAGTCAACTCATACAAAAAAAGCTCATTTGGTATGCCATCTTAAATTTATACAATCAGATGTAACTTTAAATAAATTCGTTTTAATTAATGTCTTTGATGGAAATTTAATTACATAATTTCTTACTAAAATACCCACTACTTAGGCACCCACCCACGCACTGCACAGTCAGAATTATTCACTAATCCGAATGAACAACTCAGGGAAAACACTGTATCGAGTCAATATGCAAGCACTAATATTAAAATGATTTATCAAATTAAGAGTTTTTTCAGATAAAGGAGTTGCTTACCCACAGGATTGGCATCTATGAGCTCCTCTCCGACAGCATTAACGGCATCAATGAGAGCGCCTGCCTGGTTAGTGCGAGGCAGTCTTTTCTGCGATATGAACGACCGGAGCACTTCCGCTGTTAACTTCGCCGTGGCCTTCGACCCCTCAATTTTACTGTAAACATCAATGAACATGAGTGGAACTACAATTATGCTTTTACGGCTTTGATTAACTAAGAGGTGGAAATCAGTACCGCTTTTTGAGCTTCATTATGAATTCGTTTACGAAAGAATTGACCTCCATGATTCCTGAAACAAAAAATCACCTGAACAAGTGATTTTTTTAGGTTATGAAATTGGGAAATTTGTTGCGTTTGACGAATTTGGTTTCTCGATTTTAAGGGCTTTCCGCTTTGTGTGTCGAGCCCGAAACCATTAAAATGGAATTTTTTTGGAAAAAGTAAAGGATAATTCTAAATGTACTAAATGGTTTACCATATTGTTTACTTAAAGGTCATGAGACGTCCCCTATTGGAGGGGCGCCTAAAATTTGTAGTACATCTAGCATTGTCCAAATGTAAATTTTTAAATAGTAATTTTTAAAAAAATGCATGATTAAAATGGAAAATTTTTTTTTTGAATTTACGTTCATAATGTTTTATTAGTAGACTTTGTGATTGAAAAAGAGTGACAAAAAATTGTTTAATGGCGGTCAAATAGGGGTTGAATTTTGATTTTCTGAAAAAATTATGCCTATATAGTATCGCTAAAATATCTGGTTAAAATTTAATTCAAAGTCAATTATTAAATTTAACTATGTATTTTAATTTTTATATCATCTACAACTTTTCAACTACAAATTCATCAATTTTATCAAAATTTACAAAAAATTGATTTTAATTTTTACCAAACGTGGACTATATTTTTTCGATGTTGGATTTTTGTGTGATATTGGATCAATTATTCTTTTATCACCATTTGACTTTGAATTAAAATTTAATTCAAAGCCAACTATTAATTTTAACTATGTATTTTAATTTTTATAGAATTTACAACTTTTTAACTACAAATTCATCAACTTTATCAAAATTTGCTAAAAATTTGATTTTAATTTTTACCGTGGACTATATTTTTTAGATGTTGGATTTTTGTGCGATATTGGATCAATTAGTCTTTTATCACCATTTGAGGGGGGGAAAAAAAAAAAAAACATAAGAGTTAAGCCTTTAAAATCCATATATTTCACTAGTTGGTTGTGGATACATCAGGGGGAGTATGTTTTGAAATAGTAATTTTAATGTTCATTAAAATTCATTGTTTGTCTATAATTATTTCAAAAAAAAAGAAGCTCAAACTCATTTTTGGCATACATTCTCACGATCAAATATTTTACACGTAGGTTCAAATTTTTTCCTACTTTTTAATCACACATTTTACAAAAGTTCACCATTCTGAAACTCATTTTCCTACTTCAATGGTGGACAGGTAAATTTACTTGTAAATTTATTTTATTGAATAATGAGTGGTTGAAAATGAGTTTTGAAAAATGCATTTTTGAAAACATGGAACCCAAACAGAGGCTTCAAAGAATTGTTTCTACATTAAATTTGTTAGAGACATCATATATGTTGGGCAGAGATTACATAATCTATGACTTAATTGTTCTCAATCGAAGTTTATTAATCTAATTGCAATCATGTTGAAAGTTCGATGAATCGATTGCAACTGTAACGAAAGTTCGATGACCTCTGGTTTTATAAATTTGCTGATGTTGTCACTTTTAATGGACATAATATCAGTGAATTCTAGTAGTTGTTTAATAAATTCAAGATGAAGTTGTCTGATTCTTCCAATAGATTCATTGCTCCAAATTCAAATTCAGTGACCCGATTATAACTAGGGTGACAGTTAAAGTGATGTCCAACATGATTAACCTGTCAATATTTACACGCCAAGCCAAATTGTGTGTACACACACATATAAATATACAATTTGCCTAATTGAGTGATAATTAAAATCGATGAATGTATAAAATATTCAAGACTTTTTATCATAAAAAATCCCCATTTCCCTTTCTTATCCTCCAAATATATTTAACACATTAATCTATCCTCCTCAAGAGTTATTGGAGCAATCAAAACTCTTCATAGGTCAAAAATGTGTTTTCAGACTTGGCTTATTAGTCCCTCAAGTATTGAGTTTTTTTAATTTTTTTTTATCTCAATTCTAATTTTTGCATTTGGGTCCAGTTATAAGTTATTTATATATTAAGCATAGTGTGGGTATTTATATAATAATGATGAAAAATACATAACAATGGAGGCATAAACTTGACCTCCAACAACTGAGCAAGTGCAACAATCATATCAATGTAATTGGAAGCATTAAATGGACGTAGTAAATTCATCGGACTAAAGTAATTGATAGGCGGAATGATGCTCATGCAGCCTCATACCCGTTTTGGTCCACGTAGAATGGGTCATACAATTGGTCTGATAGACTTTTGAATCGTGGTAGTCCGTGAAATTTGGATTGTTCCCTTATGAGACATGGGACTATACTGGATGGTGGCAAGAAGGGAGGTGCATTTGTTCACATCCTAGTAGGAGTAAGTGCTGATTCTGTTCTCTATATCCCACAAATGACGTGCTATCAACTGATGGAAGGTTGTCCTCAACATTCACCGTCCAATCCTTGAGATACACACATCTGCTGACCAAGCTGGAAACCAAGTCCTCGATAGCAAATCTCATGGTGTAACCATCCTTCATGCAATGCTTGTTCTTGAAATNGTGCTGATTCTGTTCTCTATATCCCACAAATGACGTGCTATCAACTGATGGAAGGTTGTCCTCAACATTCACCGTCCAATTCTTGAGATACACACATCTACTGACCAAGCTGGAAACCAAGTCCTCAATAGCAAATCTCATGGTGTAACCATCCTTCATGCAATGCTTGTTCTTGAAATGATCTATCAACATCAATCTGACGATGGACTTATCGATACCAATATCACCTAACAACCTTTAGCAAGGTTTGTAGTTGTGTCCATGTATCGTTTTGTAAGCTGGAACTTGAATCCTATGATAATTGAGTATCTTCTATAGGTGTCTATAATGCCTCTATAAGAGCCTCTATAGGAGCTAGAGTAGGTGCTACTAGAATTGAAGCAGACTCTGACGTAGATGGAATAATATTAGTTATGATAGGAGTCACTGGAGGTACTACAGCTAAAGTAGTAGGTAACATAAGAGGAACACTGCAAATCGATACCCACTACATAGACGGCTCAACAAGAGCAACCTTATCCTTACCCTTTTCAACCCTACTAGTAGTTGTCTCAGTAGTTATAATAGGCTATGGGGGATGGTCAAAAATAATTGCAAGCTGGAGGCAAGCCATCTGCACACCAATCAACTAAATGGCCTAAATGTCTACAAAGCGAACAAAAAATCGACTCTTCTCATATACAACTGCCTTCCAAAATCACGATCCGCATTGTGCTTAATTCAAATCCTATTAGGCAAGCTAAATTCCAAATTCACCTCAATACACACCTTAGCGTCACTAGGTCATCTAAAATTTGAGGTGACCTCATCGATCCTCAAGGGAATCCCGTAGACAAGGCAGACAAGAAACATTTTATCATATATATAAACTGGTAATAAGAGGAAGGAAACCCACAGAGAAGTAATCGGGTTTCGTGCTCAGGACAAAACTCACATGTCCACTTCAAGACCATTATATGACATCCATCGATATTCCACGAGGGCTTAAGGAATAGTCTACTATAATCATCCTTGTACGTAAGGGTTTGTGCATTAAATGTAGGATGAGGCTTGCATGAGGGGACCTTTCGAGATTGTATTTAGAAGAAGGTAGGGCTGGTTCCACTATAGCAAACAACCTAGCAAACTCAACGGATCCACTCACTATGGCTCATAGTACATTTGTGGGTAATCCATCAATGAAGAGAAACCAGAAGAGAGAAATTGCGCATGAGGCGCGAGAGTGGTTGACTTCGAACTATCCATGAATGGATGGTTGAGCTGGTCTAATTAGTCATGTCCGATCAATGTCGACAAACAATTTGTTTGCTTGACAACAAGCACAGGCCGGCCACCTGTCAAGCTCGACCGGTGCTTGTCAAGGCCTTGAGGGCTGGCCCCTCAAGTTGTACAGTGGTGAGGTGGCCAATTTACGGAAGGGCGGTCACAGTCCACATAGCCGTCTTGACCTTCTAGTCCATGTTTGAATCGATCTAACACATTCAACACATCAGTACTATCACCTCTCCAGTAATAAATATGCCCTTGACTAAATTCCATAGGGCCTCCGAGAACACCATTAATGCCATTGACAGTGTTTTCGGCCCACGTTTCTGTCTGTTTCTATTTTGCTTCCACACCTGCAAATAATTTTCTCATTTTCGCTCATTAGTCAATTTATATATCAAAGTATAGTTTCCTTTCAATTTCCTGACACCCATAAAATTGGGCCCACTCAACTTTTTTCAACTTCTTTTGTTTGTATCTTCCCGAGAGCGCCCCCCTCTCTCCTCTCCTCAACGGCTTTAATTTGAATTGAGATTTCCCTTTCCCTTTGTTTCTTGATTTCTTAAATTTTTTTATTGATTATTTCTCAATTTGTACTCCACCCTTCTGTACCGGACAAAAATAATACCCAAGACTTGTATTTTCTCTCTGTTTATTCAGAGATACAAGAATATCTCTCCCCCTAAAAATTTGATTTTTGGAATTTAGGCTGAGGGAGACAATCACAATTTTATTGGGTTTCCGGGTTTGTTTTGCTTATGCCCTTTGGTTGCTCCACGATTAAACCTGGTAATCTATAATATGCATTTGTTTTTTTTATTTTTATTTTTTGGTTTTTCATTAGGCTATTTTTTCTTAAATTTCTCGTATTTCTTGTGTATGTTATTTTTATCACCGGGCGCACTGTTCCGGTAGTTTGATCTGCGCGATCAACTTGATAATCTAGTGTTATCTCGAACTACACACACTAATGAAAGAAAAAAAAAACACGAAAGTTTAAGCCATGTTTCTGCTGAAATGATTGATGAAAATACAAGTATCTAATAACCAAATCTTGGCTAAAAAAAAAAAAAAAAAAAAGTTTATATGCTATTTCAGGAATTGTGAAGACATCTC
Source organism: Fraxinus sp. D2006-0159 (assembly GCA_903798375.1). Classification (NCBI taxonomy): domain Eukaryota; kingdom Viridiplantae; phylum Streptophyta; class Magnoliopsida; order Lamiales; family Oleaceae; genus Fraxinus; species Fraxinus sp. D2006-0159. Next base: position 15,168 of record CAIGRQ010142985.1, read on the forward strand.
TGTCCAGAGAGTCGCAAATAATGTAGATAACTGCTCATTTTGGGTTGATGTTATTTTTCCCTCAGTTGGAGCGGCATAGCCAACCTAATAAACACAGTGAGGATAGAAGAGTGGCTGCTTAGAATAGGTCATATTTTATATCGAAGAAAGGGTTACCGTTACCTTTTGTTTTCTTGTGTATGTTGAATACAATTATAGGTATTGCTGGTGTCTATGAACTAGAAGTCTCTGTTTCGAACTCTCTGTCTGGATTGGACTGAATATTATAGCCTGGTGCAATAAATCAATTCTCGCCCCCAAATTGCATGTAAAGTGAGATGTTGGAAGATGCTGTCACAGATTTGACTTCTTTTTAGGGGCCGGGATTTAGGTTGTCATTGGAATATTTAATGTTTGTGCATCCTTAGTGAGTGAGTTCAGGTCAGGGTTTTGGAAAGGGAGGAGTCATAATATAGATTGTTTATTTTTTGCAGCTTTTCGAATATTTGAATAATTGAATTACCCACCATATATAAGATTTACGTTTGTACTGCATTTTTATATTTACTTCTCAATGAAATGCAACCAGAAAGGACCACATAATAATATTTAGCAGCTTTAGTGTGTGTTTGAATCTCATTAAAATGAGAACAGAATTTTCGAAATAGTGATTGATGGGAGAATGTGTGGTGGAAAAGTGATGAAAAGTTTTAGATTTGTGTGTAATATTATTTTTTTGGAGAATGTGTGGCTGAAATGAAGAAAGAGAAAAAAATGAGAATGAGAATGAGATTAAAATTAGTGTCAAACGGAGGCTTAGTTTTAAAACTTTTCAAAAGTTTAAATTTTGAGTTCCCACCACCATTAGCGATTTTAGTTTAAGAATTTTTGAAAATTTATGAACTTAGTTTGATACCACTATTATGCTAGGGGACTATGTTTTGACATCTAGGTTTGACTTTTCATCACTAATAACATATTTAGAAGACTTCCAAGGAGAAAGATGAAAGTTTCCTCTGGTGGACTAATTGTTATTTGGTGCCCGGTTTATTAAGCATGAAATGCTTTTATAGGTGAGCAAATATCCATCTCCCACTGTTATATGTCGGTTTTCCTGTCTATTGAAAGTTGCGATGGTATTATTGTTATTTTCCTTCAAAATTAAGATAGAGGGTGGAATATATGGCGTCCTGGGAAGGAAGGATTCTAAATGTCTAAAATCTGGGACCCAGTAGCATCAGCAGTGATCCCAAGGTACCGATTGCAATACGCGGAATTTTCTTAGACTCGATACATATGAACTAAGCATTATTTCTATTTTCTTTTCTGCTTGATTCCCTTGCAAGATTTTGTTCGTATGAAACAATTTATGAAATTGTTCTTAGTCTTTGAGATATGGGGATGGTTAATTGTCTCTACTTAATACATGTTTCTGATTTCGGTTAATATTGAACATGTATACAATCATGCATAGGTACACACTTGCACGTGCTGTCTATGGCAAGTGGGAATTCCTATATTGATGACTTGCGAAGTAAACCAGAGGTCATTGATCCCCCTGAAAATGAAGAGATGAGAGATGTTGGAGAAAATGTAAGCGACACTGCTCAAAGTCCCCTAAAACCTAACGTAACCGTCTCAAGTGTACGTGAACTACTGGAATGTCCAGTTTGCTTGAATGCTATGTACCCCCCGATTTATCAGGTACAGCAATACTATCGCGAGTGGCCTTCAATTGACACATTAATGGCTTCTGATGCCTTTATACCCCATGATTAAAGATGTGATGTGTTTATCCTTTGTTTCCCCACACCAAATAGAACTTGCCACTAGATGTATGTTGCTGTAATACTGATTATTTGAAGATAGCATTTGTGAGAAGTTCAGCATTTTGGCAGGTTCTTTTTTAATTGGGAAAAGCACTTCTACCCTGCTACACGTTATTATTTTTTTTTTCTCAACTGATAGCAATGTGACATTGTATCCTATGCCAAACTTTAGCTATTTATTTATAGTTTGTATGATGTCCCTATCCACATTTAAAGTGAATGTATGTGTTATGTGTAAAAATATGAGAAACTCTCTCATTCGTTCTTTTAGAGCCCGTTTGGGAGGGATTAAAATCGGATTAAAATTGAAAAACTAGCTGTTATTGTTGACTTTTATTAGACGAGTGGACCCAATAACGGCTATATTTTCAATTTTAATTGAATTTTAATCCCTCCCAAACGGGGTCTTAAATTGTTTTTTGAGGAGAGGCGTTTGCAAAAGGATCCTTCAGAATTAATTGTACTAAAAACCTTTAATATGGTACTGGGATAGTATTTCCCTGTTTTATCTATCTGTGTTGGGAGTTTTCTTTCCGCAATTTCCCTGTTTCCATTTGTTATTTCATCCTAGTTTGCATCAGAATATTTATAGAGCAAAATTCAATTGTTGGGCTTTGTTTGGTATGTATCTGAATTTGTCTCATTTTGGATTGACCTTGAAGTGGCTAGATTTAATACCATGTTTTCTCTTTGATGCATTCCTATTTCACTGTAAAATTCAATTGTTTGATGCACAGTCCTAGCAATATTTATGATGCACATTTTTAACATCGTGGTTTCATCCTGAGTACGAATGATCATTTTTTTTTTTTTTTAAATTTTCGTTTTAATTAATTTTTACTATCCTATTTCATGTACTGTTGAATTTTTTACAGTGCTGTCCATAGTTGATTTTCTCTCTTCTGATTTTCCTCTCAACCCTTTTCTTCATTTTTTTGTTGCTCCAGTGTTCCAATGGTCACACATTATGCTCTTGTTGCAAACCTAGGGTGCACAACCGATGCCCAACTTGCAGGCATGAACTTGGTAATATCAGATGTCTTGCATTGGAGAAGGTAGCTGCATCCCTTGAGCTCCCATGTAAATATCAGAGTTTTGGATGTATGGGCATCTACCCTTACTTCAACAAGCTTAAACATGAATCTCAATGCATTTTTAGACCTTATAATTGTCCTTATGCGGGGTCAGAGTGCTCAGTCATTGGCGATGTTCCATATCTCGTGAGCCATTTGAAAGATGATCACAAAGTTGATATGCACAATGGCAGTACATTCAACCATCGCTATGTCAAATCAAATCCCCATGAGGTGGAGAATGCCACATGGATGCTTACGGTAATAAAATTCTCCTCGCAGTTGCAACTTTCGTTACTTTCCTATGCATTTCTCAAGCATTGAGACAATGTTCTGAGATGTTGCTATAGAATGTTCAGCTATTGTCATGTAATGTAAGTATTAGAGTTCAGTAGGACAATAGTTTTGATTTGTGGGACTGGTGTTGGAAGATTCTTATTCCCATTATTGTTCGTCCAATTTGAAAAGTGATGGACTGTGTTGGAATGGGTTGTGTGGGAAATCTGCAATCGCTTTTTTCATCTTTCCATTTTCTATGGGGTGGTGGTGGAGGAGGATCTAAGGATTACTTTCAGAATCTTATTACCTTCATTTCACATGTGCTGTAGTTATTAATCTATCCTGACTGGTCACACAAAACTCCTGGAGAGTGTCCCATTGATTTGAGCTGATTATAAAATCAGATTTGATATTCATCTTACCAGGAATTGGTGAAACCTCATGACCTGGCTGGTTTTGGGAAGCCGCTGCTGGTGGTGTTAAAAAGAAATTTATTAGCCTGGTCTTAAACCTTAGACTTAGTTGATATTAGAATGATGCTGAAACTACCAGGTCACTGATGCGTTTATCTATTGATTGTCAAATCAGCGAGTCCAGCAGTTAGGTGACTGTTGATTTGGTCCCTAAGCCAGCGCGGGAACTATGTCCTTGTTCTATTTAGTAAAATTCTCATGTTACGTGCTTTGCTTATTGCTGAATTTATTCATGTTTTTTGGCATGCTAAATTGCATGCAGCATTACTATATATAACTTTTGGCAGTAGTTCAGTTCCTTTTTTTTTTTGCTTGTCTTTTAGGTATTCAGTTGCTTTGGGCAGTATTTCTGTCTGCATTTCGAAGCATTTCAGTTTGGAATGGCTCCAGTTTACATAGCATTCTTGCGGTTCATGGGTGATGAAAACGAGGCCAAAAACTATGGCTATACCCTCGAGGTTGGGGGTAACGGGAGGAAGATGATATGGCAAGGAGTGCCAAGAAGTATAAGGGATAGCCACCGAAAGGTGCGCGACAGTTTTGATGGCCTCATCATTCAACGTAACATGGCTCTCTTTTTCTCTGGTGGAGACCGGAAAGAATTGAAGCTCAGAGTTACTGGTCGAATTTGGAAAGAGCAAAGTGTTCATTTGAACAAATGAATATGATTTTTTTTAGGAGGCAAACTCTCTTTGCTTGTCTATGCATCAAATATTTGAGTGAGGAGCCCTAATTAGACATTGGGATATTAATTAGTGATAGTGTCTTATGGTCTGTTCTGTATCACTGGATCAATAACTTGCCATTGTAGTGGAGGACTGAGAAGCATGAACTATTCCCCCGTTTGTTTCTCATTTTTCATCCGTAAAAATGAAAAATATGATCGTTATTCATCACATCAAATTATCAATTTTGAATTTCTATTTCTTGTGTGAGGCTCAATAACGATTATATTTTTCATTCTCATTCTACAATAGTGAGAATCAAACGGGCCCAAGATATTCACTTATTATTGTTTGTGTGGGTTCTTTTATAAACTTTTATTGTATATCTGAGTATCCAATACATACAAGATTGGACAATGATGATATGATGATTAAATTACGTAATAGATTTTTAGATCCCCAAGTTTTACTTCAAAATAATATCTCCAACAAAATAATTTTCAAATCAATTTTTTATAAAGTGTAGAAGATGAAAAAAAAATTGTGTAATTTTCTAGAGAACTAGGTGTATATATAATCCAAAAAATAACTTTCAATATTAATTTGAAATTAATAAAATAAAACTCGAGTTTATTATTCACTGATAAGTTAGAATTAGTAAAAAAAATTGTGATTTTTATGATATCACCAAATCATCAAGTAACTTGGTTAGGATTGACCAAACGAAGAAAATAAATCTGAAGATAGTTAAAATAAATAATAATAAAAAAATGTGTGACCAAAGAAGCATGTAGTTAGTTAATGGGGATTGAACCATCAAATTCCCACAAAAATTTCATATCCTTTACCACTCACTATACGGTGAAGGGGGATAGGGGTTACTGCCTTTGTTGACTGCTTTCTCACAATCAATTAAATTTTTTTTGAAGAAAAGACAATTTTGCCCCTTAATTATAGCATTCAATCTATTAAAGTATGACATTTTGGAGATGTACGCATAGAAAAAGACATCTGCTCGTGAGATTGTTAAATATTGCCACTGGACTGGCTGCAAATTACTGTTATAACATTCAAAGTTTTTGTTGGGAGCAAAAGAAATCCCACAT
>CAIGRQ010142996.1:0-10677 GCA_903798375.1 Fraxinus sp. D2006-0159
TATTATGTTGTTTGTGCATAACAGCTGGGTGTTTGACACGTGTTGGACGTGTTTGGCAATAAATGAACGACCTTGGTTGGTTGACACGTGGCATGATCCAAGGGTTAGGATTGCACATCCTTTGACCTTCATCCGACCCCTATAAATACCCCCTTTTTCACCCCTAATTTTTCACTCTCAACTCTATGTAAAAGCAGTTCAAGTTCGGAGTTTAGAGGGTTTCTGTGAGCGACCACTTTAAGAGGTAAGTGTTCGAGCTCTTAAGTTATTTATTTTTAGTAGTATAATTTCGAGTAGTAGCAATGAGGGGTCGAGTGGTAGCGGTAGTCAGTCTTCTAGGTGTTTGGCCAATAGGAGCCCTGAGGTCGAAGGTGCATCCATTATCCCTATGGTCGTACCTATTGCCTCGAACCCTAAGGTCGAGACAACATTAACTTACCCTAGGGGAGCGACCAAGTACAAAGAACATATGGTTATAAAAATTGCCAGGGAGTTCGGGGTTATGCCCCTATGTGACGTTAGGACCCTAGAGCCCCATGAAACTGTATTAGATGCTCGAGAGGGAGAGATGACTTTCTTTAGGGATGCCCTCAAGGTCGGGCTTAGATGGCCTCTCCACCCGAGCTCTCACCGGGATTAGAAAGTGTATTTCTTTTTTTATTAAACCTCAAGACCTCGACCACCTATTTAGTTTGAGGTGGGAGATCCTTGATAAAGGTAGGTTTAACGAGGGTCAGACATACTTCGAGGTTTTGGAGAGAGATAGGTTGAGGCTAGTGAATCATGACCCTCTTGCAGCCAGAATTGATTATTTACTAAGGATGATACCCTTGATCTCACCAACGTGAGGATGATCGAGGGTATGAGCATTAACTCTTCTTGTTTCTGTTATCTTCCCTGAACTAAGATGAGCTAATGTCTTGTTAATTTTTGTAGATTTGGAAATGTCTTTCGATCCATCTAAGCTCTTTACGAACGTGCAACACAAGGCAAATGGCCCCAAAGCCCAAAGTGTCTGCCCGTCGAAGGTAAAGAAACGAGCTCGAGAGGGAGCCCCTAGCAAGATTGAGCAATCATCAAAGAGCCCAGCCTAGCCCCTCCGCCACAGCCACCTCCCTAAACTTCAGTTTGATCTTCCACTCTCCACACCACATCGGAGATAGTGGACCTATAGGATGACACACCTCTACCTAACTCGATGTTTGACGAATATGCTCGATGTTCCCTAATCCTGAGTTTAGTGAACAAGTACTTGTATGAGGTCGAGCTCGGTGAGGGGGTTAGGGCACTCGAGTTCATGACTCTGAAGGTATGGACTCGACCTCGAACTAGTTGTTTGTATTCTTTAGTGTTCTCTATGATATTAATTGTTCATTACCTTTCAGACCTTGAGCATGGCTCGGGGTTTGGCTATGAAGAGCCTGGACACATAGAGCAAAGTGGTTGAGCTCGAGGCACAAAACGAGGAAAAAGACAAACGAATTCGAGAACTGAGGTCGAGCATGATCTGGTGTGAATCAAGACAAGAAAAGCTTGAGATCAAACAAGGGTGGCTAAAGACGAGGCCGATGAGGTAGAGCTCGAGCTTATTTATGCTAAGAAAGAGTTCGAGGACCAGCTAGGGAAAGCTTTCGCAAGTAGTGGGATAGTTTAAAGAATCTGAGGAGTTCGATGCTACTTAGGCAATATGGTTCGGGGTCCTACCATTATGGCCTAAAACCGGCCCGATCTTTCCTGAGGACCAAGCTACCTAACGACTTGAAGCTTTTCATCGAGGATTTGAAGTCGGTCAACGAGCTTCCCAACGAGCTCGAGCTTTCCATGTTAGAGGCTAAGGAGGAGAAAGCCGCTGAGGTCGGGACTCCTAATCACGATGACCCTTTTGAAGCTATGGACCTAGACTAGGCCATACTCGAACTTTGTTCATATTTTGTTTTTTTTTTTGAAATTGTAACAAGTACATTGCCCAATTTTGGTTTGATTTTAATGTAAGTTCGATGTTTTGTCTTGCATTTGTTGTAAATTATTTTCGTTCTTTCAAAACACGTCAAGCTCGAGCGTGTTACTTAACCAGTTTCTTGGCCAACAAGATCGAGTTCTTTGTTTAATGTGTAGCTCGAGTATTTTACTTGACCAGTTTTTTGGCCAACAAGATCGAGTTCTTTGTTTAATGTATATCTCAAGCATTTTACTTGACCAGTCTTTTGTCCAACAAGCTCGGGCTCTATGTTTAATGTGTTGCTCAAGCATTTTACATGAGCTATGATATTTTTAAGCTTCCGTAGGTAGAGTTCGAGCGTGGTACTTGACCAGTCGAGTTCGAGCGTGTTACTTGACCAATCAAGTTCGAGCATGTTACTTGACCAATTTTTTTCTGGCAAGTAGCTCAGGCTCTCTATTTTTTGGTATGTGTGAATCTTAAGGTTGTTTGCAATTGGCAAGCACCGGCCTGGTCTCGAACTCAACGTAATTTGATATTGAGGAATATTGAGGTCGGGTCATAAAAGACCTCGAGCATCAGCGTGGGTAGGCACGTCTTTATGTAAATTAGATGTAATAGCTGCATGCGCAGAGCACGTCCTTATGCTAAATGAAGTAATAGCTGCACGCGCGGAGCATAACCTTATGCTAAGTGAAGTAATAATTACATGCGTGGAGCACGATATTACACTAATTTGAGAATATTAGCCGCATGCGCGGAACACGACCTTACACTAATTTGAGATTATTAGCAACATGTGCGAAGCACGACCTTATGCTAATTTGTTGTGAACGCAAAATAGAGTTTTTAGAGATGAGTTTTTAATGCCTTATAAAATAACGTAAAGATATATGGACGCGTAGGCCTTGAAAGAAAAACAACCTAGGGGCATGCAAGCCCATGCTAAAAACCAACAAAATAATTTAAACCTAACATAATGCAAACTGAAAAAAGAAAAGAAAAATACTAAGTAACCTGGATACCTGGGGGCATGGCCCACTACTTGTAGTAAATCTTGAGGTTGTTGGCATTCCAGGGCCTTGGGAGAGGTCTTTCTGAGGTGTCTTATAAGCTATATGCTCCACCTTTTAGCTTTTGTATGACTTCGAAAGGCCCTACCCATACAGGTCCTAGTTTCCTTGGAGGATATCCAGCAGCTTCTGCCCTCCTAAGGACTAATTCACCAACTATGAATCTCATTGTCTTGAACTTGGTGTTGAAGTGCCTTGCCATTTTGTTTTGATAACTTACATCCCTCAAAGAGGCTTGTTATCATACTTCTTCCAGTAAGTTAAAGTGTTTGGTCGTTTGTCCCTCAAGGTGGCGCTCCACCATCCTCTGTGTTGGAAGGCCACCACAATTGGTATTGTGGCCTCCACGTCAAAAGCTAGCAAGAAAGGAGTCTCACCAGTTGTTATCTTATAGGAAGTCCTGTACGTCCAAAATATGGCGAACAGTTCATCGGGCCAACTATCCATGGCATCCCCGATCTTCGTTCGAAGGCCTTACAATATGATTCAGTTAGTTATTTCGACGAGACTGTTACTCTGAGGGTGTGAGAATGAAGTCAGGTGGTGGTCAATCCCGAAGGCACAAAAGTCTCTGAATTGCGAATTATCATATTACCTTCTATTGTCCGTTATCAGTACCTTTGGTATCCCGAACCTACACACGATGGACTTCCATACGAATGATCTGAGCTTGGGTTCTGAGATTATTGCCAAGGGTTCGGCTTCTATCCACTTGGTAAAGTATTCTATTGCTACTACAACAAACTTCAGTTGACCTCTTACCAAAGGAAAAGGTCCTAGAATGTCAATTCCCCATTGCTTGAAAGGAGTCGAGAAGTGGATGAGAGTCAGCTCTTCCATTGGGGTATGTATGATATTGTCGAATCTCTTACACTTTTCACACCTCCTTACATAATTCGTTGCATCTTTCTTCATACTAGACTAATAATATCTATACCTTATAAGTTTATAGGCGAGAGCTCGAGCACCTTGGTGGTTTCCACACACACCTTTGTGAACCTCAGCCAAGACTTGGAAGGATTTGGAAGGTCTAAGACATCTGAGGTAGGGAAGAGTAATGCTTCTTCAAAATAAGACTCCTCTGATGATGCAATACCTTGCCGCTCGAGACCTACTGCTCTTTGCAGCTCGAGGGTCTGATGGTAGTTGCCTACTACTTATGAAATCAATTATCTAATCCATCCAAGAGGGCTCGTGGTCAATGTCTATTCCGCTTGGCTTCTGTTTTATGATTGGTTCTGTCACCATCTTGATGTGTACCGTTTTGTCAAGCCTGTCTATTTCTGTGAACATGAGCCGCAATCTTAAGGATTTCACAACTCCTAAATTGCCTTCTGAGATCATGCACCTTCAGACAATATAATTCTATTTTTTCATCTTTTCTTTCAAAAGCACCATCTATCTGTCGGACCACCAGCTGCAAGTTACTCAAAACTTTGATGTGTTCAAGCTCAAGGTTCCATACTAATTCTAGAGCTATGACAATAGCCTTGTACTCTGCCTCATTATTAGTGGCTTCAAATTCGAATCTAAGTGCGCATTGGATTTCTATGGTTTTATAAGGGTTAGTTATGATGACCCCAGCTCTCGAGCTCGAACTGTTTGACGCTCCATCTACGAAGACTTCCCAAATTTCTAAAGTCTTTCTTGGATCCTTCTCTTGTAGCCCCTGAGGCCTAGGGATAAGCTCGATAAAGAAGTCAGCTAAGGTTTATGCCTTAATTGCAAGCCACGACTTGAACTCTATATCAAACTCGCCAAGTTCAATCGCCTATTTCAGTAGTCTTCCTAAGATATCTGGTTTATGATGTGTCTGAGGGGTTGATCTGTGAGTACAACAATTGAATTAGAGTGAAAGTATTGACACAACTTTCTGGCAGTTTCAACCAAGGCAAGAGCAAGCTGTTCGGATATTGTATATTGAGTTTCTACATCGAGAATCACTTTACTCACATAATAGATTGTCGTTGGGCCTTTCCACTCTACTTCACTAGTACCCCACTTTTTTACATTTTGATAGACGACCAGGTATAATAACAAGTTATCACCGAGCTCTGGTTTGGTAAGAACTGGATAAGTTACCAATGTTCTTTTGAGCTCTTGAAAAGCTACTTCACATTCCTTATTCTAGTCAAAGCTTCGATTGCCCTTGAGAACCTTGAAGAAGAAAACACTTGTCTGCTGCTTGCGACATGATTCTGCTTAAAGCTATCACCCGACCTGTCAATTTCTGGATGTCCCTCTTGTTCTTTGGGGATTCCATAGACATTAAGGCTTGAATCTTGTCGTGGTTGGCCTCTATCCCTCTATGTGTGATCATAAAGCCTAGAAAATTTCATGAGCCCACTCTGAAGGTGCATTTTGCTGATTGAGTCTGATCTTGTATCTCTCTAATGTGGCGAAGACCTCTTCAAGGTTGGAGATATGACGATCTACTTGCTTTCTCTTAACAACCAGGTCGTCCATGTATGCCTCGATGTTCTTCCCTATCAAGTTGGAAAAAACCTTATTGATAAGTCTTTGATATGTTGCTCATGTGTTCTTCAATTTGAATGGCATGACCTTGTAGTAATATATAGCTGAATCGGCCATAAATGAGGTCTTCTCCTTATCGACATTCGCCATAAAAAATTGGTACCCAGAGAAAGTATCTAGAAAACTGTATAATTTTTAACCTGGGGTGCTGTCCGCGAGATTATCAATTCAAGGTAAAGGGTAATTGTCTTTAGGACATGCTTTGTTCAGATTTGTGAAGTCGATGCAAACTTGCCACTTCCCATTGGCTTTCTTGACAAGAACAATGTTGGCAAGCTAATCGGGATATTGGAGTTCCCGAATGAATTGCGCATTGATGATCTTAGCAATTTTTTCTTGTATGACCTCTCGTCGTTCTGGCGCAAACTGCCTTTTCCTTTACTTCACTGGTCTTGTATCTAGGTTTATGTTAAGTCTATATACTGCAACCTTAGGGTCAATTCTAGGCATCTCTTCGACATTCTAAGCGAATAAGTCGATGTTGCGGGACAGACAACTGATAAGTTCTGTTGTGGTTGTAGCATCAAGATCTCAACCAATGGTAACTTTTCTACTAGGCTCGAGCTCGACCTCCTCCATCTCCTTCACTGGAGCAAGTCTCCCGTGATGCTCAAGGTCAAGCTCGAGCTCCGAAAGTTGCATGACGTCAACCTTGATCTCACGAACGCTGGTAACATAGCATTGTCTGGCTACTGCTTGACTTCCTCGAACTACTCCGACCCCATCGCTTGTAGGAAATTTCATTGTAAGGTGAAAAGTTGAGACAATTGCCTTAGTTCTATTAAATAAGGGCCTTCCAAGTATGGCATTGTAGGCCATGGGAGCTCAAACCACCTAAAAGGTTGTGATCTGCGTTCCTTGTTTCCCTTTTGATCCCAAGGTGAGAGGTAACCCGACAATGCCTTCTGGAACGATAACACCACATCCGAACCCCTGAAGGAGTGTTTTGACCAGTTTGAGCTGCTTGGCTGAAATACCCATCTGAACCAAAGCCTCATATGATGACACATTAGCTGTGCTTCTATTATCCACCACAATTCTCTTTACCTCAAAATTAACAATGATCGTCGATACAACTAAGGTGTCATCATGAGGAATGGACACGCCTTCTAAGTCCTTTAATCTAAAAGTGATGTCTTTTACAGTACCAAGATCCATGCTTAAGATCGAAGGATACTGCTGGCGTATTGCTTACGCCCACTGCTGGAGTTCCCTCCCAAGGTCGTCCCTCCAACGATGATATTAATGGTGACTGTTGTTTGTTGTTTATTTTCCCGGTCTTCCGGAGCTTTGTCCTTGCCCTAGTTGTTCCTCTAACGTTTGTCATGGCTGATGTAAGCACCGTGAAATCCTCGCTCTATTTCTCGCTTCAGGGCGAAGCAACCTTTGGCATGTGCCCATGATCTCGATGAAAATCACAATACTTGCTCCTATCACGGGTGTCTAGCGGAGCTTGCAGCCTCGGAGGCCGTTTCAGCTCTTTAAGATCTTTAATTTCCATCAAAATGCTGGACCTCATGGTGTTCAATCGGGTGAAAGATGTCTGAGGGAGTCTTGCCTTGGTTTACCCCGAAAAGGATCCGAACGTATGTTAGACTCATGCGGCCTTTTATGATCGGGCTTACTTGATTCTATAGTTAGGACAACTATTGAAAGGGGACATGAAGAACTGAATAATGCAAGTCCAGAGGTATGCTATTCTGTGTCAATTTTTTCACCCGCATAAATTCATTTTTTGTTTTTATAGTGGTAGTTGTTCTTTGAACAATTACTGAACAATCAGATTCTCTTAGTATTTTTTATTTGACTGGTTTGTTGTATTATTCATCAATCTATTTCTGGTTCTGCAGAAAAATATGTACTTTAAATCTCTCGTTCTCGAAAACTTTACACTTTCAATGGACAATAATGAAGACATCATCTGTTGTTTAAAGGTAAGTCTGAATGAAATTAATTTGGCATTTGTATCCTGATTCTTTTCTTTTAGTGTTTACAAAGGAAATAAACATATAAATCCTAAGCCATAACTTAATGGTCATTTAAACAACGTCATGTCCTTTTCTGTGATTGAACTTGAATCTCTGGTCAAACAGGCAAAAAACAATCAATGCCTTTGAGTTCCATACAACAATACAATTTAATAGATTTTTGTTATAAATTAAAGGAATAAAAGAGAAATATAGAGAATAAATAAAGAGAAAAGTAGAGAGTCAAAATTCAAGTGTGTTTTGTTAAGAACCAATGCCCCATATTTATAGTGTCCAAAATAAGAATTACAATTGGAATGATATAGATGTTCTAAACTAGATAAGACTCATCTATGTATCATTATATTACTAAATAATCGTCAATAATTATTTCATTTCTTTACATCACTCCTCCTTTGGTGATTATTTGCACAATAACTATCTTATTGAAACATTGTTTGGCAAAAACTCGACGGGGCAAAAATGCCAACAAATAAAGAAAAAGAGTACAAATAATTTGGAGTAATTAAATGTTGCCTCATTAAAACATTGTCAAGAAAATTCAATGGGACAAAACTTAATCGAAGGAAAAAGAGTATAGCTACTCCTCTGATTTCAATTCTTGTATCAAGCAATCCATGTCTTGGACGTCAATTTCTTCAAATAACACCATCTTCATACGAAATCTTTATCAATCTTTGATGACTATAGTAACATGATGATTCGAAAAATAGCTCTCGTTGATCTCGTAAATAATTTATATATTATGGACATTCATTACACAAAGAATATGTCTCGTTAAAACCTTATTAGGAAAAATCCAGTGGAAAAAATTCCAATGAAGGAAAAAGGGTACATTATTCTTTTCAGTACGCTACAAAAGAAGTTATCTCATTAAAAATCTTGTCAGGAAAACCGAATGGGACAAAACCTTGGTCAAGGGAAAAAGAGTACACTGCACATCCTTCCCCTCATGATAATAGTACTTGAATTATATGCTTCATGCATAAATTTTTTTAAGGAAATTATTAAAACCATACAAGATAAGTTGGCTATAGTCAAATTTATTATATACATATCTGTTGAAAATTGTTCATTGATTTTTTTATGGAGGCCCAAATCATGTTTTGTTTCTCTAGCCCAAGTCCCTTTTTTGGCCCATATCCGGATCCACCTATAGAAGAATTTGGAATAGTGAAATATATATGACTTTAAGGGCTTCTCTGCAATTATTAGAGAGACTTTTCATTTTAGTTTGGTAGACTTTTCATTTCTCTCTCCAATGTGTGCAGCAGCTTCTTCTTTTCTTTATTCTCTCTGTAATTGATCTCTAATCTTTCTTGTGTGAATGATTAAGAGAGTAGATTGATGAACTCTTGTGTGAGTTCATGAGTGTTGTTGAATAATTGAGAGATTTTCTGTTGTTTTTGTGTCCGTTTACTGTAACTCATTTTTGCCTATTTTTGGGCGGTTTTCTAGTGGATTTGAGCTTATTCCTAACGGATGCTCAACGAGGATTAGGTGTTAGAAGTGGTCGCCGAACCTCAGGGCCTTTGGGGCCGAAAATCTTGTGTTGATCTTGATATTTTTGTTGATTTCTTTCTTGTTTTTACTTGTAAATTGAAACCACAAACTCGTTTGGGACCAACAGTGGTATCAGAGCATAGGAGAAAATTTGTCTGTCGATTTGAGTTACTATTTTTCAGATCTGCCTTCGTTTTGGGTCGTATGGCTTTGAGAAATTTTTGGTTTTCAAACACGAGTTGTTTTTTGGTTGTTGAGACTGTAAATCTTGAAAATCTTTGTTACTAAATTCCATTACTCGGTTGTGACTCGTTTTGATTTGTTGTTTGTACACCGAGTTCTTGTAAATTGGTATAAGTTATACTGAGTTTGGTTGAGTTATACTGAGTCATACCAAGTTTACACTGAGTCACCCCGAGTCCGACATATCCAGTTTACACAAGTCATTTTTCTTGATGTAAAATTTGGTTCGCGAGAATCTCTTCTAACTCTACCTTTATCTAGGGATCCCTGTGAGAACCCTAGAATCTGAGGGGATTATGGTTTCGATTCAAGAAACCAGTTCTTTTTTCAAAAGTTTTTTAAAAAACGTTTTTCTTGCAACTGTGTAAATAATGAGATATACCAAAATTCTTTAATCCCGTTTTGACTTCGTGTATATACCTTTGACTTGTACTGACATTCGAATTGATCTGTTTAGGGGTTGAGATTACTGTTTTTTGAAATTGTTCTTCGTTGGAGGTACATTTTTGTAACCCCCTTCTGTTTACTGTTTGTGAGCATAATTGTATAGTAGCTTCAATTCTATTGAGTAATCTTTGGATTATTCTTGCATACTACTGCCTTATAAAATTAGATTATCTGGCATTGTTGACTGTGATATATCTTTGGCTATATCATATCTATACACTACTGCACACCATGGCTTTTAAGGTAGATGTTCGAGTTTGGGATGGCAAATGAGACTTTAGTCTCTGGCGCCAGAAAATTAAGGCTCTTAAGTTACAGTTAAAGTGTGCTAAGGCCATTGATGAATCTTGGCCATCAACCCTATCTCAAAATAGGAAAACTGAACAAGATGAATTGGCCTGGAGCACTATGTTTCTGCACTTATCTAATTCTGTGATTAGGAAAATAGGAGAAACTAAAACTGATGGAGAACTTTGGATTGCCTTAGAAAAACAATACATCAACAAGACCNTATATTGCAATTAAAGTGTGCCAAGACCATTGATGAATCTTGACCAGAAACACTATCTGTAGATAGAAAAACTGAACAAGATGACCTGGCCTGGAGCACTATGTTTCTGCACTTATCTAATTCCGTGATTAGGAAAATAGGAGAAACTAAAACTGATGGAGAACTTTGGACTGCCTTAGAAAAACAATACATCAACAAGACCCTACCAAATAAATGTTTTCTCTGGAGACTCTTCTTTAGTTTTAAGCTTGAAGACGGTAGTGCGGTGCTTGGTGATGAAGGTCGGACTTTATGGAGTTTTGGGAATTTGGGGGGTTTTCACGTATTAATTACGGGGTTAAGAAGTTTAATTAGTTTCAGGGGTACTTATCTAATTTGTTATTTTTTCAGCATACCCAGTCTAATTTTCCCTAGAGTGTATTGGTTTTTTTTTTTTTT
>CAIGRQ010143029.1:0-13789 GCA_903798375.1 Fraxinus sp. D2006-0159
CGAACAGTATTTTTAAAGAATATGTGGCTAAAATGTAAGGAGAATTTTTGAATTTACGTTTAGAGGGTGTTTGGTAGAGATTAAAATCGAATTAAAATTGAAAAATTAGCTGTTATTGTTTACTTTTATTAGACGAGTGAGATCCAATAACGACTATATTTTCAATTTTATTCCATATCGAACGGGGCCTAAAATTGTTTTTGTCCTCGACTGACCCGTGGCCTGGCACGATCCATATTTCCATTCAAGTGTAAAGATTTTTCTTCAAAAATAAATGTTTTTGAATTTAATTACGACACGCTAATCCAAGTGATTAATATCGTCTCGTTAATATCAACTAAATTAATTTAAAACATAAAATTGATTTCCTCATATATTTCTTTTTAATGGAGATCATTTTTCCAAATGAAATAATTCAATGTTCCGAAAACTAACCCGATGGACGATTTAAGCACAGAAATTCAGAAAATTCAAAATCAGCATGATGGGCATTATGGTAATTTCATAGACAACAAAATGTCAAGTGGAAACTGTCTCTTTTGTCTTCCATTAACGTTTACAAAAATACAACAAAAGTAAAATATGAAAAAATGATTTTGTCTGAAGCCCAATTACAGCAGCCATCCTCACTGTTAACCCCAAACCCCAATATGCCAACACACACACAGTCTCCAAATCATCCTCTTCTCTCTGTACATGCATAGAGAAATATATAAGCATACATTCCAAGGAAATATCATTTCCAGAAAGGAGTAAATCGAAAACCAATTCCAATTCAAACTTTTAAAAAAAAAAAAAAAACCTCCAAACCCAGCTTTCCATTATTGAAAAAAAGCAAAAAAAATAAAAATAAAAAATCGATAAAATCTCATCTACAAAGAAGAGACCCGAATGCTGGTTCGATTATGAAGTTGAATCCGACGATCAAGGTCCGGGAATTGAAGATCTTCGCATTGAGACTATATAGGTTAATTTCGATTTTCTACGATTCCATTAGTTTTCAATTATCTGCTCTGGGGATTTTATTTGATTTTTAGCTCAACATTTTCATTCTATCCCATTTCTTGCGTTTTGGGTTTAATTTGTAACTGGGTTTGAAGATATTGATTTGAACTTGCTGGCTGGACAGGAATTTGGTTGTTACATAACCAGATCTGAGTGAATTTCGATTTGAGTTTTGGATGATAGATTTTTCATTTTTGTTTTAGTTCTATCTTGGATATATTTCTTAAAATATAAGATTTTGATTAAGATCTGCTGTCTACTAATGTCACTTAATTTCAACATTCTTTTTAGTTCTCTTATATCTGTACTTACGGGAAAAACACATTTCCAGTTTTTAACTTACTTTGTTAGGTTTATCTATGTTATTTGGGTTTTTGATTTAGTATTTCCCTGATAAAATTAATTGTGATTTGATATATTTTGAAAATTAGGGAATGAGGGAACATACGCGAAGGAATTCCTAGAAAAGACAGAATCTTTTTTGAGAAAAACAAAAATGAAGTCAGACACGCCTCTTGATTATGCTCTTTTCCAGCTTTCACCTAGACGATCGCGGTAAGCGCATTTAAGTGATATCACTTGATGTTAGTTGCCATTTTATTAGTTATTAACTCTGGATGCTTTTGGGCAGGTGTGAATTATTTGTTTCCAGCAATGGAAACACTGAGAAATTAGCGTCGGGACTGATTAAACCATTTGTAGCACATTTAAAGGCTGCGAAGGAACAAGTTGCATCTGACACTCAATCAGTGAAGCTTGAAGCTGGAAGGCAAAAAAGTTCCAAAATGTGGTTCACAAAGGGAACACTCGAGAGGTAGTGTGTCTTGCAACTTACTGATTTATTTATATGGATAAACCCATTTATCTATGTAATTGGGAAACTCTTTTATTCAGGTTTGTTCGGTTTGTAAGTACGCCTGATGTTTTGGACCGGGTCAATACCTTTGATGCTGAGATGTCTCAGTTAGAAGCAGCCCAAAAAATATATGCAGAGGTAGTTATTTTTTGTATCATCTGTAGATGTTCATTTGGTTTTACTTTGACTGCAATGTGCACTAATGTGCTTTTCATCATTCATCAATTTCAGGACAGAGGTGATCAGCTTTCTGGTATGCGCTTTAATTGGTTTATTTATCTAATTTATATTCTTCATTGATTCCCCATGTAATCTGAACTTAGAAAAGGAAACATTATCACACCTTCGAATAGTTACTTATGTTTAATAAAGTTTTGTCTACAACATTTCTTTTCTTGTTTTAGGAAGGTTCATTTTTCAAATATCCAGTATTTCTTTTAGTAATTACCGTCTAAAATCAGCAACCTCTCAAGTCAATCGGAGAAGCCTCAATATTCATTGTTGGAGGATTGCCATCTTCATTTACCTCCTGCTAAGGTTTTGTCCTTGCCTATAGATGGTCAACAAATCAGTCATTTATTTATGCACTAGTGTCCCTATGCTTGTCCAAAACAACAAGATTTAAATGAAAAGAACATGAAATACACCATCCACTGTAGTATGCATAACATTTTGTTGGGGAGCCTGGTTACCATATGTAAACAAAGAACATAACCAGACCCAGGTTTTGTCCATGTTGGCATTACACATATCTGAAGTATGGATCTGAAAACCTGGTCACCATTTCGCATGATTTGTGAATCTTATGCTGCATGTCTTTAGTTCACAAGGTTATTGTTTTTCAAGTATTTCGGCATGTTCACAAGTCTCTTTGAATCTGAAATAAAGGAGTTCTAAATTTATTAGATTGTTTGATCGATCTAGGCAAGCATAATTGCATATTATTTGTTTCTCTTCGTGTTCTTTAATAAGGAGAAAACAAACAGTTTGTTGAACATTGTCGTTCTAACTGTGCTGCTATTTAGTCTCTTTGTGAGGCAGTTTAGTCATCATTACCTAAGCCACTATTACATTTTCTTGGAATACTTAATGAATTTTTCCCTTATTGGTGGGTGGATTTATTGTTAATATTGTCTTACTTGAACTAGTGAGGCAGTTTAGTTATCATTTCCTAAGCCACTAAGACACTGAACGAATATTACATTTGTCTTGGAATACTTATTGAATTTCTCCCTTATTGTTGGGTGGATTTATTGTTAATACTGTCTTACTTGAACTATGAATTGCTCTAGGCAGGGGTAAATCAGGCGTGACAACTTCGGCTGAGGTGACCAAGTATTACATCTTCCCTCTCTCATACACATAACATCCCTCTAAATTATAACTGCTATTTTTACTGTGTACAAATTTCTGTTTTGTGCTTAATTGTCACACTCCTTTTTTGGTAGTAGTAATTTGTGTATAATGTGTTTCATATTTGACTCATATAATTATGAGTTTTACTTTCTTTAGGCAGACACTATGATGCACCGACACGGACACGTGTGTCCGACACGANCCTTTTTTGGTAGTAGTAATTTGTGCATAATGTGTTTCATATTTGACTCGTATAATTATGAGTTTTACTTTCTTTAGGCAGACATGTATGTGCTATGTTTTAAACTAAAAGCTATATCATTATGCAGTATTAGTAGTGGTATTTTTTTTTTTCTTTTGGTAACTTGACTTCATTAATGAGGTAGGCCCTTGCTGGAAAATTTGAGCTCAATATACTTGTGGCTTTTGAGATTTTTTAGTTACGAAGGGCACAGATGACTTAAATTAAATTAATCTCATGAACATATAGTTGCACTGTACCAGGAGTCAAGTCTGGTTGCATGCTCTTAGACAAAACTTATTCCTATTCAGGTTGTCTCTAGTTGTAGAATGTTTTCATGCTTTTCTTTTTATGAAAGATGCTCTTGTTAATCTGTTGAAAGGCCACCAATGATTCTCTTTCTTTCTCTTTCCTTCCCAATCTGAGAGTTGTATCCTGATTCTTTTTCTGTTGTCTCAACAATATAGGAAGGAATTACTTAGAGCCATTGATGTACGGCTTGGCACGGTTCAACAGGACTTCACAACAGCTTGTGCTCGTGCTGCCGCTGCAGGTTTCAATAGTGATACAGTCTCTGAACTTCAAATGTTTGCAGAATTTTTTGGCGGCCAACGCTTAAAGTAAGACTATAAATTCCTTTGTTTTTCCACAATTCAACTTCAACTCTAGATCACTCCGTCCCGAATGTTTGTGTGCTTGAAGGCACGTGCATATGTCTCACGGTCGTACACAAGTGCAGATAATATTACTCACATGCCCAAATAGATCTCTTAATTATATTGGTTAAATATCAAGAACACTTGCAAAAACTTTGCTTTGTTGAAGCAGCCCTGGGATTTTTCTAGTTTGGAACAATTTCAATTTCGTTTATATGGTTTCAAGATCCTGGTTGTTATTACTCACTACTTTCAATTCCAGTTTGCACCTCTCTAACAGGGAATCAGAAAGGGGAAGGAAAAGAAAAACCGAATCTAGTTTGCACGTATCATTTTTATCTTAATAAGATGCATAAAAGAAAAAGAATCTTGTCATTACTTTCCTAAATCATGGTGAACAAAATATATCTATAGTATATCAATAATTCACCAATAACTTAATAGAAAACTATTGCATTCATATTTCCCCTGTTCAAAGGCACAAGAAACACAAAAGAGAGGGAATTCTTTTCCTGTTTTGGAAAATTATTGCCCTTCAGTAAAATAAAAAATTCTATAATTTCAGAAACTAAGAAAATTCTCTTGTTTCTTCACAGTGAAGCCTGCAGCAAATATATATCTTTGAGCGAGAGGCGGGCAGATTTAATCAGTCCGTGGAGGTCTGGAACCCAGGATGGGGCTGTTCGATCTTCATATGGGTCGGACATGTCCATTGATGAGGATCCCTCCTTCCCTCAGCCCACAGGCCCCCAGCTAGCCCAGATCCAACATCAAGAAGATACCTCCACGTTTGAGCAGCCCAAGCCACCTTCTCTGTCCTTCCCAGTGCAACGCACTTTCAGCCAGGAGTCCAGCAGTGAAAGAGATGACTCAAACAAACAAAATGATGCTGTTGTTGAAAAAGAAACAAAGAAAGAAGAGAGTTCAAGTGCTGATCAGACTGAATCGACTCGCACAAGTCATCATGTGAGGCGACTCAGTGTGCAGGACCGCATAAGCCTGTTCGAGAACAAACAGAAGGAGACTTTAGGGAGTGGTGGGAAACCTGTGGTCCGGAAATCAGTGGAGCTTCGGAGGCTGTCGTCTGATGTGTCATCTGCCCCAGCTGCTGTAGAGAAAGCTGTGCTAAGGAGGTGGAGTGGCGCCAGTGACATGAGCATTGGCTTAAGTGCTGAAAAGAAGGATAATGAGATCCCACTGTGCACTTCATCCTCTGCTTCGGGGTTGCTTTCCAAGTCTGAAGAGAAAAAAGCTTTGAATTTGAATGATACAATGGCAAGTTCTGTTAAGCCGGATTCAAGAATTATTCAAGAGGTGGCTTTGGATCAGGTTGTTGATAGGGGGTTGAAAGATGCGTCTTCTTTTAGTAGGTCCAATGATGGTTCCGAATCTAGCATGTCAAATTCTAATTTGAGTACTACGGAATTTGATGGCTCTATGGATCAAATACATGGGAAGTCTCAGTCAAGGTCATTTATTGTGAAGGCTGAGGATCAACAAAATTCTGAAGAGGAGTTCAGGTCTTCCCGTGAGAGTAAACAAGAGGTTCTGATAGGGTTCAGGCATCAAGGAAAGTTGAAGGGTGGTTCTCTGAGTGGTGAAGAGCTTGGTGGGGTAAAAGGGAGAGTGGCTTCTGATACACAGGTTACTGAAGAGAAGGATCAGGGTGCTCTTCAGACACAAATTCAGACTTTTGGAATCAAAGGTGATTGGCTGGTTGAAATTTCAAATTGGAAAGAACAACATAAATTGAGAGACCAGCTTGGTACACAATCACATTCAAAGTCTCCTCGGAAAACCATGGGAGACTCTGGGCAGTTTGAAGGCCTTGCTGGATCAAGAATTAGAGAAGCTTTTGCTGCTCATTATAAAGGGGCTGAAAGGGGTTCCTTGTCTTCTGAGTCCAGTAAAAGATCTGCAGGGGACACAGAGGAAGCTGGAAAGAAAGAGTCAATTTCATCTGAGAAAATATCTGGTAGTTCTGCATCAAAGGTTGAAGATTCTGGACTTCAGAAAATGAAGTTTCAGAGACTAGTTTCAGCACCTGAACAGATGAACAAGTCACTACTTCGGAGAGACGAAAGCAGTTCTGTTTATGGAAATAGTAGAACACCATTCTCTGTTAAATTGATGATGGAGGCCCAGGATGGTTCTGATTCATTTTTAAACCCAACTTCTGAACAAATGCAAAGGGTGAGGCTTTCAAAAGGAAACCCAGAACTGAATGATGAGTTGAAAATTAAAGCAAATGAGCTTGAAAAGCTCTTTGCTGAGCTACAACTTCCTGGAGATCAGTCCAATTCTGCCCGTAGAGGCAGGTCAGCTTATGTGCAAGGTGAGTCTGCAGCTAGTTTGTCCTACACAAAATCAGTTGCAGATATCACTCCTCCTCGACCATCTGATAATTACCTGTCAAGTGAAATTACTGGGAGCGCTAAAAACACGACCAAGTTCAATGCAGCTCCACTGATGACAATGGTTGATAATCAGAAGTATGGTGATGCTGAGCTTAGTTTTTCAGAAGGCTCTCGAGGGAAATTGTATGACATGTATATACTGAAAAGGGATGCAAAACTAAGGGAAGAATGGGGTTCCAACAGAGCTGAGAAAGAAGCCGAGCTGAAGACTATGCGGGATAGATTTGAGCGGAGTACAGCTGAGATGAAGGCCAAATTTTCAGAATCTGCAGATAGACAGGATTCAGTATCCAGTGCTAACCGACGAGCGGAGAGACTCAGATCATTTAGTACCCGATCAATTATCAAAAGGGAGCAGGTTGGTTTACAGTTGTGTTCTAGATATATACGCCACATATATGTATGTATGTGGAAGCATACATGTATGGAAGCATCATATATGCATGTTTTGTTCTTTTAAGAGGTTACTGGTGTTCCTTTTCTGTGATTTTAACCCACCGCTTAAAAGTTTCCTTTTGACAGAAACAAATAGATTTTGGGAATAGTGATGATGATGAAGATGCATCAGAGTTTGAAGAACGGGAACATCTTCGTGAAGATAGCACTTTGAACGAGACCTCTCTTGGAGATGGTGTATCCAGGAGTGCACCTGGTAAGAAGCTACCCACTAAAAGTTCGTCCACATCTATGCCTCGCACCTCAGCAGCCCCTGCCCCACGATCTGCTGCCAAAGCTTCCATTCTCAGTTCTGGGAAGCGAAGAATGCAATCTGAAAATCCACTTGTGCAGTCTGTCCCGAACTTCTTTGACATGAGGAGAGAAAATACCAAGCCTTCTTCAGCAGCCAGTAAGACAACTCGGCCACAACTAAGAAGCTATGCCCGCAGCAAGAGCACTAGTGAAGAAGCACCAATTGTCAAGGAGAGATCACGCCGATCACAGTCACTGAGGAAAAGCTCTGCAAATCTCAGCGAGTTTAGGGAGATATCTCCTCTGGACTCAGACGATGCTGTTTTGACACCACTAAAATTTGACAAGGAAGTTGTGAAAAATGTTGAGACCAAGCCTTTTCTCAAAAAAGGTAGTCGTGCAGACTTTGTTGTTACATCTAGTATTACAAAGAACACCTCTATGATCCCCGAGCTTCTAAATAATGAAGAGGAAAATAATGACTTGGCCTCTGGGCCAGAAGACATGGGAAATACAGTAAAAGGTGAAGAGGAAGAGTTTGAGACCATGAGCCCTAAAGTTCGTAAGGACTTGGACAATGGAAAACCAAGACTGAGACTGGAATCAGAGAAGTTGGAAAATTCAGGGTCAGAAAAAGGTGAAGCTATAAGATCATTTTCTCAAGTGGACCAGGCTTTGGGTGCTGAATTGCCTACTATGGTGCAAGATTGGACAGCAGAAAGTCCTCTTTCATGGAACTCTCGCACTCAACACCCCTTTTCTTATCCTCATGAGATCTCAGATGTCGATGCCTCTGTTGACTCCCCTATGGGTAGTCCTGCCTCTTGGAATTCACATTCTCTGAGCCAAATAGAGACTGATGCAGCTCGAATGAGGAGGAAATGGGGAACGGCTCAGAAGCCGATGTGGGCAGCCCATTCTTCCAATAATATACCTCGCAAGGATATGACTAAAGGATTTAAACGGTTGTTGAAATTTGGAAGGAAAAGTCGTGGCTCAGAGAATTTGGTCGACTGGATCTCTGCAACCACGTCTGAAGGAGACGATGATACAGAGGATGGACGTGATCCTTCCAACAGGTCATCAGAAGATCTGAGGAAGTCAAGAATGGGATTCACTCAAGGGCAACCTTCCAATGATAGCTTCACAGAAAGCGAATTTTTCAATGAACAAGGTGAATTACGATCTTACACTATAGGTTGACTTTCCCCTTTTGTTTCTGGATTAAAGGTTGACCATGCCAAGTTTTAACTTTTGTTTTGTTTACCAGTACAAATATGGCATGTCAAAACTTGTCTAGTGCAGGAAAAACCTGTTGTGATTCTTCATTTCTTGATTTTCAACAATTTATTTTCACACTGGGCTCTTTGTGTTTTCATCGCCGTTTATCATGTCAGCAAGATGATCTCTGCATACTAATGGTTCCTATAGATGAATTTCTTTGGTTATAATTCACGTGCACTCTGTATACAAAGAATGAGTTAGAACATTGGTTTTACAAGAGTCAGTTTAATTTTGGTGTATTATTTTTCTCCAATACTTACCATTAGTTTCTTTTCTTTTTTTGTTCAATATTCAAAGCAGACGGTAGACCATAAAGCGTACTAGTTTGGACTTGATTTGTTTGTATCTTTTCCTTCTTACAGTTCAATCTTCACACAGTTCAATTCCAGCACCTGTGGCTAACTTCAAACTGAGGGAGGATCATATATCTGTAAGCACAATAAAAGGTGACTTCAGAATATCTTGTTGTTTACTTTCCTGTGCTGCAACTTGATATATGTTATGAACTCAAGAAATAAATGCATCACTACATATCAGACTTTGCTTTGGTACTGTTGCTTGAATCAAACATGTTTGGCTGTGCTTAAATATAACTTTTCTAAACAGTAAGTTTTGTTAGTATAAACCATAGCTATAAGAATCATGTTTTGGTAACTTTAGTAAGTTTGACTTGCTTATAGAAACAGCCAAACATGAGGATACATCGGTTAATGAGTCGCTTCTATTCTGATCTAACAACCTAGTACACTGACCATTAGAAAAAAATAAATAAATGAAATTGGACTTCGAAAGACTATAATGATTGTCTGGTCTATTTATGGCTTCTGCATTGGACATAACTTGAAATCATAATTGGTTTACACGAAAAGTTTCTTGGTAGAATTTCTTGGGAATTTCTGATGGTTTTTTGACCTCCTCATTTTGCAGCTCCTAGGTCATTTTTCTCATTATCAACATTCAGGAGCAAGGGAAGTGACTCGAGGCCTAAATAACACTGTTGAGGAAAAACGACATTGTTCAATTTCTTGGTATTTCCTTCCTTGATGGGGGGCATGAAGGATTCTAAATGTTATAGCAAATTATGAGGTAGACATTATCTATAGTTAAAATGTATTTATTTTGTATATCAAGGATGGCTGTGTTCTTCCTGGGGATCTCATTTCTTGTTTTCGTGTTGAAAAGCATGTGTATTGTATTGAGTGAACAGTTCCAATTGGATGAACAGCAACGTGATTTTGGTAGTTAAAAATCATTCTTTCTGCAGTTGCTGTCTGCTCTTAACTTGTGCAATGTACAGTCCTGTTCTCCTGCGCGCCTCGCGCAGGAGAACTATATACGCTTTGTGTGATCACGCTGTAGCTGATCTCTGTCATCTACCCTATATTATCATTGTTTTGCAGAACTGAGATTCATCTATGGGGCCGGGTGAATCCAAGGTATCGTGAAACCCTATTAAAAAAAAAATCTTCTTGGGCGCAGTGAATCATTGCCCCCAGTAGGTATAAATGTGTATTCAAGTTTAGTATCAACCAACCATTCACAAATAACCTAGTCACATATTGCTTCACTTTCTTGCAGCTCCAAATCCATTGAGGACCGAATTAAGTTATATGTCCGCAAAAGACTCGTATTTTTATTTTCTACAAATTAAATATTTTAATTTAACGTGTAATTTTACTCACTAATAACCTTCAGCAACTTAAATAATAGTACTCTTGTAATGTATACAAAATACAGGTTTTGGAAATGAAATAGGAAAGGACAAAAGGTATTCTTGTATAGGCACTCATTTTGCCATGGATCAAGGCATCTTCTACGGTTCTACCATTGGATACCCTATGGAAACAAGGCAAAAACTCAACTGAAGTATGTTTCCCTTGTGAATTCCCAGGAGCAGACCCGTTGATATGTGAAAATGGCTTCTTCATTTGTCCGCTTAATCCTACAAGTATAAGAGCACAATTAAAGGGGAAGGCTCTTACAACATGTATGATAGGAGTACTAGTCATTGATAATGATTCACAATAAAGGCAGATTAAAATTGTACCAAATGAACAATATATGCTATTTCATCTCAGGATATTGTCAGTACTCTCTGAAAGTGAGGTTCAAACGCCCAGGTCTTAGATTTGTTTCCTCCGAAAGAACCTTAGGAGCAGTGTTCGGAATAACAGAACTAACACCATGAAATATATTCCTTGACTTTCCACCAAATATTAACACATCTCCCGACTCCAACACAACCTTTTGCGCCTTGTCAATGTCCCTCTGTTCCCCGTATAAAAATTCTGCAGAGTCACCCATAGAGAAGGAGACCACCGGAAGTCCTTTGCGTAAACTTTCTTGGCTTTCATCTTTATCCTGGACAGGAATTTTATTTTAAAGAAATGGGCTAATAAGACCAAAGACATGCAATCTGAATAATATTTACATAATCTAGAAGATTCCCTTAAGTTGCTTTCCGTCAAATTCTTAGGGCAATTATGTTGCAACAATCCCGTGAAAAGTCCAGTATGAAATGAAGACTTGCAACATATGTTTAAAAAGAATTTCTAGCTGTTAATAAATTTGTCAGAATGAAGCCAGTAAATAATAATACTAAAAAAAAGTTCTGTAAATACAAATCTATTAAACAATTTAACAGTCAAAGATCAAGTACATCTACAAACCTGATGAAGACCTAGACGGCCACTCTGTGTGTAGAAATTGACAATGCAAATGTTTGGTGACATTGAGGGAAAAATATCTTCTACTTTTCTTACTTTAGTGGTTGATTCTAAATAAGCACGAGAATCTTGAATTGCTCCTTTAACCAACTGCAGGAACTCAGCAGGAATAGAATGTGGTTTAGCTCCATCAGTAGGTCTTTCGTCACTGTACACACTTGTCTCAGGGTCCCAATTTTTACCAAGGCACATCATCTTCAAACGTAGCTGTGCTCCATCCCGATAACCAGGTTGGTAGAAACCCCCAGAACCCAGACCAAGATCTCGACACATCTTTACCAATTTGACCTTGACAGAAACCAAATACAACAGCTCTATCAATAAGCATGGATGGTAAGTCGCAGGTGACCTTATTTTATTGAATGAATAATAAATGGCAAATGACTTTTGAAAAGTTCATTTCTTACTCAAAACTCAAGATAGAAAGTATAGATATCGTATAATCAATAGGGATTACGAGTATAAAGACATAATCTCCATGCTATCATCCAAAAGCATTTTCAATGACTGAAGCAATTGATGGAATGCAATCAAAGATAAGAGTTTTTAATGTCACACACATCTTCTACATGACACTAGAGTACACACGATCAAAAGCAGGAGAGACAACATTGTCTATAGTCATTATCCCAATATACATCTGATTTCTTTATTATTCTTTACAGGGGAGAGCATTCCATTAGACTCTCCCCATCTTCATGCTCATTCATAACCGAAGCAATAATATAAGACTTCACCAATAATTAAACAACAGAACTCTTTGCTAAATAAGGTATGCATCCCACAATAAATTGCCTAGTGTTCATGTTGAGTGTTGTCGACATGAATAGGGAACGCAGTTCTTACATATCGTACAAAGACAAAGCAGATAAATTGTTTCACCTGATCCATCAAGGGAAGGTAACACTTCAAGAGAACCATGCCAGGCCTTAAAATCTTGATGTTTTCTCCTTCTGTACGGCGTTTCATTTCATTCCTTCTCTCTCTATTCTTCGCAAGCAGAGTGGGTTTCAGCTTGACAAAATTTCCAATTTTCTCCACACAAATGTCAAAGGAAAATCCTTTCTGCAGGCTATCAGAATCATAAGACCTGCCATCACCAACAGTGTTTTCAGTAGCACTTGTCTTGCTTTGAGTTTCCTGTTTGAAATGACTCTCTTTAAAATCAGATACACCACTCTGAGATGGTCCTTTCATCGTATAGGATGCATCAACAGAAGAAATGCCACTACGGTGTGGTGAACTGAAGCTTTCTTTCCCTGCACCCCACAACTGATCTTGATGAGTTCTCCTTTCATTCATATTGGGAGGTGTGGACGCTGACTCCTGATATTTTGGGCTAAGATTTTCCACTTTTGTTGTGTTATGCTCTAATTTAAGATTTTCAGCACTAGATGTAATGTTTTCAACAGGAGGGGAGGGACATGAAACACCAACTGGCGTTGTTTCTGGATTTTTCCTTCTAAATTGCCATCCTTCACGTCCTGAGGAAGCATTCCTGAAATGACAATGAGCTCCAACCTTGCAGAAGAAAGGTTGTTCGCAAATAATAGCAATCAGTCATCACTCCACGTGCAAGATTTTAGTGACTCAAGAATAATAGACTTTTGAAATGCCAACATGCAGGAGGATAAACAAGTTAGCAAATTTTTTTATGCAAAGAGCTAAAACACTTCCAAACTCTGTCCAGAGTCATTAAGAATCCTAAGCAAGAGAGATCATTTCCAAGTCTTTGAGCATCGATAGTTTTCATTTATCTTTTACTCATAGCCTGCGAATCTAAATAAGGATTAAACTTTACAACATCAAAATAATAAGTTTTTCCTCATCACAATTCGCCTAAATCCCGATTAAATAAATCATATGCCATTTACTACCTTAAAAAATAATAATTAATCTCAAAATAGAAAAGCAACAAATTCACTTTAGCCAAAAACAAAATAAAAAATAAAAAAAATTACCGACTTCAGATGCCATCGACTGATAATTATTTAATATGATAAGAAAATAACAAGAATATTGGAGAGTTTTTAGAATTACAGAGCTGTGACGGTTGGTCGAATGACCGGCTGAAGGCGATGATCGTCCTCTGGGGCTGTAGTACCTACCTCCGCCACGACCGACGCCTCGATCCATTATATTACAACGCCAGGAGAAACTTTCTAGTACCGTATTGAATTTGAAGGAAGGAAAATGGAATTCTCAGGGAAAGCAAAAGGCACTGCAAACTTTAAAGTAATTTTGAATAATTGAAAAATACTTTTCTATTACTTCTCTACACATTCTTCAAAAAGAAATAATGTTTACAAAATTTATTCCATAAAAACTTAAAGCACACTCTTTATTCCTTGTTATAAACTGAAAAAGTTGCAATTTATTTATATATATATATATATATATATATATATATATATATATATATATATATTTTCTTTTCCTTTTGCATGAGGTCGGTATTAATACATTTTTTATGTTTGTAAAAACCCCTCTTATCAATTATCTCGTATATCTCTCTATATTATAAAATGGCTAAGAAACGGTGCTTTAACAGATTTTCT
>CAIGRQ010143070.1:0-19650 GCA_903798375.1 Fraxinus sp. D2006-0159
AACACGCCCCCGCAAGATGGTGGCTCGTTTGAGCAGACCAATCTTGAAATCCACGTGCTCACTTTTGGAGTCTTAACGGGATCGAATCGCTCGTTGGAGCATAATGGGCTCTGATACCATGTTAAGATTTGGGGGTCCATCTTAAAAGGTCAACCTTATTAAGAGGAGTAGTCCAAGATCTTTATTAATTGGTCTGTGTCTACATCTTTATTCGATGTGGGATTATATCCCTTAACATGTGAAACAATGTAATAATGTCTGGTAAAATGTCCGCCCGTAACCCAGCAGATTGCATAGTCCAGGGATTAGCGACTTATCCATTCAATGACTTTGGCACTGGACGTTCTTCCAAAGTTTTGAGAGAAGAGTACATGCACATTAAAAGATTTTCTAAATCATCATTGGATGATGGTAAACAACATAGGAGTGACCGTGGCTCTAGCAGATCAGCTTCATGTCCTATTCACTAGTTTCTAAATCAGCAACTTGTATACAGGATATGACGATATTTACGATACTCAAAAACATATATCCCTTTTCTTTAATATATAGAAATTTACTATCTAAATATCTCTAAGATATTGCGAAATGCATGATCAATTTTGGACACGATAGTTGAAAAGTCGTGCCGACAACTCTAAGAACATCATAAGCATAACTGAAACTATCGTTGACCGAGCTCAAGCATTGACCAGTATGAGAAAAAATTAAGATGAATTTTATACTTTAGAAAGAATTGGAATCATTTCCAGAAAGATTAGTGCCTGTATGAGACTTGTAACGATCTGAGCCTTATGCCCAAGCCGTTATATCATATATATTGTCCACTTTAGGAGGACATCTACCCTCTTACCACACACAAATCTTGGGGAACGTGACAGAAAAGCCATTTTAGAGAAGATGGATTATGCTCTCTCAAATTGGATAGTACATAAATTAACAGATTGGAAGCAGAGATTTGGATCGTTACAGAATATGTCAATAAGTATCAGAATTCAATTTAAATCTCTCTTAAGGGAGAGTTCATGAATTCGAGTCTTGAAGGTCGTGATAGAAATTCGTGAGAAATAAGATAGGCTCAAACTCTCCAAAAAATGATAATACATATGATACAACGTCTTGAGAATGAGGCTCAAGTCGTTACGCTCGCGTTTTTTGTAACGATCTAGAACCCATGCCCAAACTATCCGCTTTAAGAGAGCATATGCCTTCTTAGTCCCTCACGAATTTTCATCACGTCCCCTTAAATTCAAACCTTAGACATTCGCTTTATGAGAGACTTAAGTTGAATTACCCAATTGATATTAGGATTCAACTTAAGTCTCTATAAGGCAGAGGTCATGGGTTCTAATTCTGAGGACATGGTGAAAATCCGTGAGGGGTAAGAGGCAGTGGCTTCCCAAGGCGAATAATACTTATGATATAATAGTTTGGACACGAAGTTTAGGTCATTACAAGACTAGTGCAAATGAAGAATGTTCTAGTTTGTTTCTCATGGTAAAGTATCACCTCCCAAACTAGTTATGGGCCGAGACCACTTCTCATACTGCCAATGGTCTTGAGATGGATGTTTTAGTTTTCAACTGGTTGAGGAAGTATGAATGAAATCTAATCAATTTACAGTTTGCGGCCTTTGTTTGTGTCATTTTTTTTTCAAAGAGCACTTGAGATTATGCCTTAAGGCCTACCTCGTATGATGCTTTCATTGTATGCATTGAAACTCATGCCATCGGTTCTATTTGTCAAGGCTTATACCTCGACTTGCTGTGACGTGAGCTTGTTTGTCTTGTCTTCCTTAGCTTCTCATTATTGGCCTAACCTTTGTGGGCTGTTTTTTCTAGTGCCTAGAATGCTTCAATGATTCTTAGGCCGTTATAAACACGACCCAAACCTAAAAGTGAGAGAAAAATTTGGAGAAAAGAGCAAGTGAAGCAATGTGCTCTAGCCTCCTAGAATTGAAGTGAAATAAAGCCCTCTCCCAAGTTAAGTTGCAACTTCTCAATGACAAGTAGAGAATGAGGAAAAAGGATGGAATAAAGTTATTAGTAAAGAGGTGGATGATAGGAGAATCAGATATGCTGATAATTCTCTTAAAGATCTATGTTAGCATTAAGTACACAGGAGACTTCTTAAGCTTTTTCCGCTCATAGATTAAAATTTGTTATATGATTACTAATTTCATGATTTATTATTTACTTAATTTATTGACCAATTTTATGTTTCTTTTAAATTAATTTAATTTTGTAAACTGGTTTTACGAATTTTAAATTTCGTCAATTGTCTAGTATGAATATATATTTGTGTTTTTTATAGTTTTTTCCAATTTTATTGATTTGTGTTGAGGTTTATGCTTCGTGCCACAGATGTAAAACTTCATTCTACCTGATTCTGCATTTTTATTATTGGTTTGTGCTATGGTTACAGCTTAGAAATATTGCAGTTTCACCTTGTTTGTTTACCTCTCTACATGCAAGTGCATGTTGCTCGCATAGGAAATCGTTAGATCTTGTCCCACGACAATATACCATCACCTTGAAACCAGTTATGAGCCTGGACAGCATTCTTCCCCCTGCCAATTAGCTTTAAGATTTGTTTTGAGATAGATGTTTTAATGTATATATAACCAACCAACCTTACATGGGCTTCTTATCTTTTGAATTGCTAAGAAATAATACCTTTGCTCACTAAACTTTTATAGAAACATAAATCTCCCCAGGCTTTAAGTATATCTTTGTGTCAGAAAGGAATTCAGCCTAAGGGGAAAAAGGACCTAAAGCAAAATCCAAAGAAAGCCAAACGACGAGACTTCAGAGCGCTCCAGCGATTATCAACAGGCCTTTCCCAGTGCTTTGTTTCCAAATTCTTAACTGGACAATTACTCTAGTTGTAATACATATGATGTAGAGAATACGGAACCATGAATAGCTCATGTCACCAGGTTACAAGATTGTGACATGTTTACCGCAAAATGGACATAATATTCAATATCCTATCCCTGCTTCAGAAATATCAGTAGAATGAGAAGAAAGGAATAAAGAACCACTCTGTGGAATCAGAGGCTTTAAGTAACTTGAAAGTATAATAACAGCAGGATAGTAATTCATTAACGGTTACTTATTGAGTATATAAATGCATAGAGAAAATGCAATAGCTTTGCTGCTTCCACTTACCAAAACCGAATATGCAACTCAAATTGATTTAACAACTCGAAAATATTAATTTATTTAAACTAAGATTTGAAATCCATTTGTGATAAATCAAAATTAACGAACCATAGAGAGAAAAGGCTCCAACCAGGAGGAGATGCCTATTTACAAGTTAAAACAGTACTTTTTACACAAGGATGCATGAAATAAGGTTGAGACCAAAACTTGGAGGTCTTAAGATAAAGTCACCTCCCTCTCCAATCCATTACCAAAGACTTGCCACTTCCCAAAAAGATAAGGTTGCAAGAGTCCTC
This sequence comes from Fraxinus sp. D2006-0159, assembly GCA_903798375.1. Lineage (NCBI taxonomy): Eukaryota > Viridiplantae > Streptophyta > Magnoliopsida > Lamiales > Oleaceae > Fraxinus > Fraxinus sp. D2006-0159. The sequence continues at coordinate 3,461 of CAIGRQ010143070.1, forward strand.
TTTTGATTTTCTCCAAAAGGTCAGGTTGATAGTTGTGATCTCAATTAGAGAGGTAGAGTAGGCATTCCTAGATAACCCTCAAACTACATAGACATAATCATAGCTTTCAATGAGAGTTAAACTTAAAAAAGCTTCATACTTTCAGCAACTTTTGTCTGTTCAGTTATTCTAATTCATACAAATGGACAAGCACATAGGATCAAAATCCCAAGTTCATAGAACACTTCACTGTGAATACTTCCAAGTTCCATTTCTTTGATCATGTTCAATATAATCAAATAAATGCTAACATATATGGATACCTGGCTTGAAGAACATTGAGAGGCCAAAGTCAATGGTTTTAAGTGGTGACTCCTCTTGCTCGTTAACAAAAAGGAAATTCTCTGGTTTCAAGTCTCTATGCATAACCCCTAAGGAATGACATGCCTCTACAACACCAACTATTATCCGAGCAAGCTCAGCCGCCTTCCTTTCCGTGTAATGTCCCCTCTGTATGATCCTATCAAAAAGCTCCCCACCCGCACAGAGTTCCATTATGACATGAACTGCAACTGCATCTTCGTAAGCTCCCACAATGGATATCACATTCCGGTGCCCTGCTAAGTGGTGCATTATCTGAATCTCTCTTCTTACATCCTCGACATCCTCCTCACTAACCAATTTCCTCTTAGCAATTGATTTGCACGCAAATTCTTTTCCAGTTTCTTTCTCCACACATAAGAATGTTGTCCCGAATTGCCCTTGTCCTAACTTCCTTCCCAATGAATATATCTCCTTCAAATTCCCTGTTTTTCTCTGTAAAACTGATTCAACTTGTAGGCCTACACTTGATAATCTTTTAAAGTGACTTGGCTTGTTACCTTGCCCTGCCTCCTTTTGGGGATCTGGTTTGGCCTGCTCACCGGCAATTATTGGCTGTGTAGGCGCGGTGGTAGAGCCAGAACCTTTACCCTCTAAATTCTTCTCGTTACTACTATTTCCTTCTTGCTGCTGATTGGGTGCCGGGAGCGTTTCCGGCTCCCGGGTTTTCCAGACTGCAGCGGTGACAGACTGCAAGAAGCCATGTTTTCCCAGATTGGGACCTACGCAATTATTCCCCATCAAATGCTATATTTGCCTCCAATAATCTATCCCTCTAGAATTTCACCAGTAACATATGCCCTCATTAATCGAATTCACCGTAATGTAGCTACAATTAATGAAGCTTCGAGATCAGATCAACCCACCTGGAAGAAACCCTTAATTTCGCTCCAAATTGTGATCTTGTCAGCCTATTAAAGTTCTTGTGATGAATTGAGTTCTTAAATGAAGAAAAACATGCCAAATATTCAATTATTTGGAGTAAGAATAACACAAATTATATTGCTAATGATCCAACAACTTTTTGTAAAATAAATATTAGGCCATTTAATCAAGAATCGGATATTAACGCGCAAAATAAAAATAAAGGTGCAAATTCGTTTATTGGGCAGGAAGAGAGATCCATTGAATGATTAAAGAATAAATAAAATGAAAAGCAGTGATGAAAGTGCGTATGTGATAAGTGAGTGCGTGAGTCAACTCGTAGGAGATAATGATCGATCAATTGACATCGATTCTAAACGAAATTCGCGCAAAAATACAGTGGCGACGCCATTAGAGAGAGAGAAATTTATACCAATAAAGAAATTCTCGAAACACCGCCATTTAACATGCGCTGGAGTCAAAATGCAATGCATGCATGCCCGAATGTTAACCAGAATCTAATAAAATGAAAACTCCCTTGCTCACCAAACTTACAAATTATGTCACAATTTTTTTTAACTACTTGTGTTTGAATCTAATTTTGAGGAGGATAGAAATTTTGGAACAGTGATTGATGTGAGAATGTAGGGTGGAAAGGTGATGATTTTTTTTTTTAATTTATGTGTAATATTATTTTATTTGAAGAATATATAATTGAAATGAAGAATTAGAATGAAAATGAAAAATTAATAGGTGTCAAATGGGAAATTAGAAAGTTATTTTAATTAAGTTACTCTTTAAGTATTCGTTATTATTAAGGTGTCTAACAATGTTGCTTATGTGACTGACCGTCTTGATATGATTTCATTAATATGGTAGAATTCCACACATTACATGTGATTTTAGCATTAGTTTGGGAAGAATTTATGTTTAATTTATAAATAGATAGAATAAGTGGATACTCGTAAGTTCATTGAAATGCGCCGTTGAAAATGAAGTTTGATTATTTAAATTTATATATATATTTTTTTGTCATTCTAAAGAATATTTCGAAGCGATTCTTTATTTTTAAAGAACATATTCTACAATTTAGAGAATATTTATAAGTTCAAAGAGTAATTTTTTTTTAAGTATTTCAACGGGCTTTTTATAGTTAACGCTTAATTTTAATACTACCAAAAAAATTTATTGTTTTTTCTTTTTTTTTTCCCACTAACTTTCCTCTATTTTTCTTTATTGAAAATTGAAATACTTTGAATGCATTAAATTATAGAAACTGGATTTGACTTTTCAAATTTGAAGAGTCAAACTCAGGTCCCGTTTGAGCCACCTTATTATCTCATTAAAATGAAAAATATGACTGTTATCCATCATATCAACATTAAATTCAAAATTTCTATCTCTTGTGTGGGCCCCAATAACGACTATATTTTTTATTCTCATTCTACAATAATTTGGTTCAAACACAGCCTCACTCTCTAAATTAAAATGTTAACTTAAAGAGGATTATAACTTTAAGGGTTGACTATTTTAAATATAAAGTATCATATGTTTATGACACTTTCAATTTAACTATATTTTACTTGATTCTTTGCACATTGCCATTTCAATTTGCAACACAAGCCGATGTCCTCGTATACATTATCAAATCGTTAAATTGACTAACGGATATATGGTCAATGACTTAATTGTATAAATTTGTTAAGTTTTGTGTTTATTCACTAAAAGTGATTCAGTGACTAAAGTGACACGTTTTAAAAGTTTGGTGACCAGTTGAGCTCTAAACCCATTTATAAAATGGATGACTGTATATATGTGTATGCACTTGTCTATCACACTCTGTCTATCTGAGTTTGTGTGTGTATAATGTGCATATGCAGACAAATATATTTTGTAAAATTTCTTGTTACCATCTGGAATAAAAACCTCGCAATGACTGCATTGTCATTCTTATTTCTCTATAATTTCCAATCTATGCTCCCACTCTTTTTCTCTTGCATATAATCCATGAAAAATATAAAAACTACACTGCTTCTTTTATTTTTATTTACTGAAATACTCATAGTTGTCTATTCCATTAAATGATGCTCATGAGCTCTTGCTCATCTATCACATTCTCTGTGCTTCTATAGGTTAGTCAACTGTGGCAGCTTCGGTGGTATGGCTCAGTTTATGTATATTGGCTGTTCTTCAGGTCACTGTATGCCACTCTCTCCAGAACCTAATTCCACCAGTCTAGTAAAACATCTAGGGACTTTAAATTCGTGGGTGCACGCTCAATCTACTCTACCACGTTCAGCTATACCAGCATTGACCATATCTGGGGCAGGAGGTATTGCAGTTCGACCTGTGTACTGGAATCCTTTTAACTTTTCTTCTCCTTCCTTTTAGCATTAATAAGTCTATTTATTAAGGGCAAGTGGACTTCTTGAGTAAACGGCAACAAGCGTGGGAGGATTCATTTCGGAGTCTTTACTACATGCTTCGGAAGAAGATTTGTGACATTTTATGGTAATGACCTAAACTTTTGCAATTTCTTTTTGTTATAAATCTGTAAATAAATGCTTGGTTATCTCTGTGCTGAAAAGTGGTGCTCAAAGCCCTTATTTACTGGGTAAATGTTTTTTGTGACTCAAATTCTCATTTTTAGTGTTACAATGATTGACTAGAACTCTTGGACCGGTAATATTTGTTGACATTTCCTTCCAGATTTTTGGAATCAGAAATATCATTCCATTTGATTACATTTTCTTTGTGGACCATCCATGGTCCTACTCTGGACAGCACATTCTTCATAGCTTTTACCTGAGGATGTTATCGCAGCCTAGCCTATCTTCCCATCTCTTTAGGGGAAGTTGTGAGACATTTCTGTCTATTCCGAGTTTGTCAGAGCTTCTACTACCTTTTGGTTATGCTTTCTTTTATCCCAGTGATTTCTAATTCCTTATGATGACTTCTGAAGAACACTCCTAAGTCCTAACACACCTTTCCATCTGAATCATTGGCCTCTCAATCTCTTTACATGACCCCTGATGAAAGTCCATGCACTATGAGTTCCTGGATCAACACAGAGATGGACTTCAGTGTTCTATTTAATGCTAAATTCCAATCGTAAGTGAAATCAGAAAAGTGAATAATATTGTAGCTTGTTGCAGGGTAAATCAACTTCAAATGTTCTTTATTAATTTCTAATTAAGGGGAGGATGAGTTAAATGGTTGGGTATGTCCATTGTCCAGTTTAGAGTTGAAATACTTGAACTACCCGAGAAGAGGCATGAAATTCAAGAACATCAGATCAGTTTATTATTCTCCGTATCCAAGGACAGTGGCCTCCGTCTACATTTCAACAAAAATGCCTTTCTCATAATCAATATGCTTTCACGTAGTCCACGTGAATTCTCTAGAGAATTGATAAATGCATCTCTGATGCAGCATTGGTACATTCGAGAATTCTCAACTGACTAGCTGTAATTTGTAAATAGCCCCATAGCGCTAGAACAAGGACCTAAAGTACTATGACCTCAAGTGGTTGCAAAAGATTTCATTTCTTGAACCTTTCGGAAGAAGTAGCTTTGAATTGAACAAAATGGGAAAAAAAGATTCATGTAGACGAATTCAATTTTATTTGGATTAGGGCTTAACTTGTTATAATTATCTTCTCACACCCTTGGATTAAGGGTTATGTTCTTGTAATTAGCTTCAAAGATCCCATTCTAAGCCGTAAAAATTAAGTGTGTCCTACTTAGCAACACTAATGTTGTTGCAAAAAGGATGATAACAGAGGCGTGTAAAAGTCAGAATAACTTGCCCAAACTCAAGGTAAAGATTGCTGGAGCTTAAGCAGGAAGATTTGACAATTGATTGTTCTCTCACTCTCTAGACACGTCCCTCTCTATCAGGAAGCTTCAAATTATGGCATTTATAATCATCATGACTAGAAATGACAACTTCCTGATAGTGTTAGAAAGCAATGTCCATGATATATTATGTTTTGAGGCTGGCGATCTTTCTTTTCTAAGTTTTATCACATGTAGATAATCCTATCACTTCTTTCCAATTCTTATTACAACAAGAAAGAAGTAATTTGCTAATTTTTTTGAACAGCCTGCACTGCGCAGTTTGTAGTCATGTTCACTGGGTGTAATGGTTCAGTGCGTACTAAACGCTCCTGCTGTGCCTACATATCTTGCTCAACAAGATATTTAAGGTACCTGTTGAAAGAACAGGTAAGATTTATTTTCTTCTGGAAATGGACTAATCTGAACGACAAGAATCTAAGTTTGGTATTGAATAATAAGTACTTTACACACCAGCCTCAGGTGGCTATATGATTTCACATATTTAATAATTTTGAAGTTTTTATTTCTAAATGAAATTGGTCTTGTTGATCTACAACCTGAATTTATTCTGTTGAATTTTAGCCTGTGTTTGACACCCATTTTGGGAGAAAAATTGGTTTTGAATAGTGATTGATGAAAGAATGTGTGGTTAAAAAGTAAGGAGAATTTTTGGGTTTATGTGTAATATTATTTTATTAATAGAATGTGTGGTTGAAATGAAGAAAAAGAAAAAGAATGAAAATAAGAATGGAAAAAAAATGGGTGTCAAACATAGGCTTAATTTGATTGCAGGATGTTTCTTATTCTATGCCGCTTTGCAAATCCAAAGTGGATGAAATTATTGCAGAAGACTTGGTTGAACTTTCAGAAATCGGAAAATACAATTTTGGAGAGGTTTGGAATTTGTCCACATAATTGTTATTCATTATCTATTGGAATAGCTGAGTTTAGGTCTAGGATAAACTATGAAGCCTGTGACAAATTTGTCGGAAAATAATCACTTGGTAATCAAATGATATGGAGTTATTGACTGATAGTCCCTTAAAAGGGATATGCAATCATCTCATATCCCATATTTGTCGAGAGACATGGAAAAATGATTATATTTTTCATGTTTCACAACAATTTCTGTCTCATTCTGAAGTTGGCAAATATAACTTCCACACTGGTAAAATGAGACTTGTATTGCCATTCATTTTGAGTGTCAGTGAATATATATCCAAGCTAACTCCATTTTTTTTTTCTAATTAATGTTTTTGAAGTCATTAATGGAATAAGGTTCTGATGAATTGAGAAAAATTAATCTGTGGTTACTTGATGAATCCTTTTCTGATTTTCCATTAACTTGTGCTCAACTGAGCGATGCAGACTCGACGCCTAGAGACCCTGACTAGTGTTGACAACAGCCCAGAATCTTTGTTGATGTTTATTGGAAATAAGAATGTATATGGATTGTACGATTTTCTACTAAATTATAGGTAAGTTGATAAACACGTTTATATTTTTTTTCTTTCTCAGTCAAAGGAGGAAAAGTGTTGAGGTTTGTATATATGGATTTATGTGATGTTGTCATTAGCTCAATTTTCTCTGTTGTTTGTTTTCAGATCCTTTTTGGCCTCTTTGACGGGTGTGGATGTTCCCGTGTTGTATTCACTAGTACCTTTTCAGAATGCTGCTCTCTTTGCTCCAGAGGTGAGTCCAGTTAGTATGTGGTGTTGGTAAAGTAATGATGCAAATTTTCCTACTCTTCTGTTTCTTTCTTTTCTTTTGTACCCTGCAGCTTGACAGCATTTTAATTTGTATCACCGTAAAGGCAATGTGCAGTTTTTTGTTTATAGTTACGTAATTATCGTGTGATTGTTTGATGATACAAGGGTCATAGTAAAAGTAAGACAAAATGTATATCATATCCTTGAATCATAGTATGGTTGAAAATAGTGACGATAGTGGAATCACGATTGAGTATCTTGTTGTTTGAAATTGTACTTGGTTTAGGTACTTAGATTCGATTGAAGGACTAATACAAATAATTAGAGCAAGTTGGACATATAGAAAAGTGGTGCAAGTAGTTAAGTTCTGCACAATAGTCAGAAGACCAACTATACTATATGGAATTAGATTGTTGGGCTGTTAAAAGGCAAAAGGTCCACAAGATAAAGTGAGCATAAATAAGGATGTTAACATAGATATTTGACCATACTAAATGGATAAAATTAGAAACAAAGACATAAACCAGCGACTAGAGGCTGTACCAGTCAAGGATAAATTAAAGCAATGTCGGCTTAAATGTTTAGGACATGTCTTGTGTAGATCTAAACAAGCTCATTTTCACAATTGTAATGTGATCCCAATAGAACAAGTTATAATAAGGAGAGATAACAATACTAACATGGTTCGATGTGTTTGTTAGACATTCGAGTTCATTAGACCTTTCAATGCATTCAAGTGCTGGATCAGATGGAACGGGGAAAATAAAATGTAGTTGGTCCAAAGTTTTTCAGAATAAGGTTTAGCTTGTTTTTGTTGTTGCATTAAGTAGCTGTCAGTGACTAATTAATTTCTTTTTCCTGTGTCTTTTCCGGCCTTTCAATTTTTGCGAGTAAAACATAGAAATAACGAAGGTAACAGAAAATGATCTTTTTACAGAAATCGCAATGTTCCTGTCTTTTAATCAACTTCTTATATTTTAGAAATGTGTTTTCGTATTTTACCCATCCATCCAGTTCTATGTTAAATGGTGAAAATTCAGCTTCTGGTTTTTGGGTTTTGTAATTTAAAGAACTTGCTAGGGATGTACTTTTGAAGTAAATCATAGAATTAAGAATACTGATTCCTAGCTGCATCAGCCTTTTAATAAGCGACTAAGGGACAATTGGTTTTGCAAAATTTACTCGAGATTAATTTTGGGTCACTTGATTATGCAGGTTAGATGCAAAGAGGTGAGGAGAGCTGATCATATAGCTTCCCAGCTAAAGGGGACTAGTATTGATGGTGAACCTTGTCAGGGTTCGTCTGCAGGTATCTGTTACGCTGTTGAAATTAAGGATGTCTATCTTCTCGACTTCTCCCATGGGTAATTTCTGGAGTATGCGATGCTATGCAGTCTAATGGGACTGACTTCGAAGCCAGGTATGCCAAATTCTCATTGTAGCTGACACTTGAGCTGTGTTAACTACATAAGACTTTTTTGCATTTTCTTCATTATTGCTGAAATGTTGAATTGTGTTGACCACGTAGATTGTTGCATTTTCTGGAATCATGTGGTCTCTCTAGAATCATCAGGTAAGGTCCAACCCATCTTCTTCATTCCTTGTATATATCTCAAGTTTTTGATTACTCAAGAAATAGTAGTAGAATGGTTAACACAATCAACTAGGCAAATAACCAGTCACTTCTGAAATTAAATTTTGCAAGTTTAACTAACTGTTTGTCGTGAGGAATTGTGTTGGATAGATTGGGGTAAGGGCAGTATTCTTTGATCATCTAATTTATGCATGAAAAAATGTTCTGATTGGAATACCGAATTAACTGGCCTTTGGGGTTGAACCTTGGACCAACTTTATATGATTGGATGAGAAAGAATAAGAGGAAAGAGAGGGTTTGCTAATATTCTGTGTTTTCTGGAAGTCCATCTGAGAAGTTCATTCCCTTAAAGCCCATCTGTTGAATTAACTTTTTCAATTGAAGAGCTACCACCAAACACACCCTAACTTTTATTTTCTAAATTGATATCAGAGATTTTCTTGAAATTTTTGTCATTGCTTGGCAATACAATTTGATTCTATCATTCAATACAATTGCAGGATGAGATATAAGTTTCGCCCTTTCCATATCGTAAAAGATCCTTTGCATGTAACAAGGACGTGTTTCTTTGACACTTAAACTTACCCGATTGGTTGCTTGTGTATCTGTTCGACTGATTTGCAGCTTTATAACAGAATCCTCGTCAATTGGTTTAAATGTTGGTCTGGGTGTAGCCAGTGAACAACCGGATCAGCAAGCTACAGCTGGGAAACCATTGCAAGAAAGTGGCGATTCTTTTGGTATTCGAAACACCACTCTTTCTTGTCAAATGCGTTCTGCATTTTTGAAGGGATTGAAGTACTGTGGCGGTTCACCAAAGCTTCCAAATCACCAGTTTGAAATACAATCAATTTACTATATTTGCGAACCTGGAAAACACGGCATTTGTCTCACAGTGTATTTTGGCTCTATCTAATCTAAGTGATACTTGTGAATCCAATTTTGATGTATTCCTTTCTATGGCCCTTCAAACTCGATCAATCTGGAATAGAGGGTGTGCTTGTTCACTTAGGCCAGTGAAAGTTTTTTATGTATAGATTCTCATTCTGAGTACAGACGAAAGCTATCGCATCTGTTAAACATCTCGGTGCAACCTTTTATCTAAATATTCTTGGATTTATGTTAATTGATTAAGTTGCTTCTATTGAATTTCTAGGAATAGTTTTGGATTTAGTTTTATAAATTGCTTCTATTGGGTTGTAGGCAACAATTTTGGATTAAGTTCTATATACGGTTCAGTTGAATGAATTTCGATCATTGGAGGATATATAAAGCTTATAGGCCACTAGTGTACAAATGCTGAATGGAATCCGTATTATCTCGTGAGAATCTCACTCTCCAGTGGCGAAGAAATATCAATGTACACAATTGGACTTTCAAAACACGAGATAGAAAGTGTAGATCATCAAGTCATTTTGTTTGGATCCATTTAACTTGGAAAAATCTCCTTGGCCAGGCTCAAAGTCAGGCCCAAGTCCAGGGCGCCAATGTGGCGCCCCCTATTGGATCTCCTTGGCCAGGCTTAAAGCCAGGCCCAATAGCAGGGCTCATTAAAAAAAACTCATTTTCTTTGATGGTGTTTAGTGCGTGACATTTGTTTGATTTTCGGAAATTGAAAAAGAATTAATGGGAAAATGGAGGGAAAAAGCAGCTGTTACGATATTAATCTTTCGGACTTGTTTGGTGGAAAAATAATTGAAGGACCATTGAATTTTGTCTTTTCATTTGGGTAAAAAGTAATTCTGTTTGCATGTTGATGAGTTTTGGGTGAGGAGATTTAACTTCTATTGATTGATTGTATATTTTCTATTAGGTATATTAATTCTAGTAAATTCTGAATTTTAACTCCAATTTTGTGTATTTGATTGTCAATCTATAAATTTTTGTTAAAGCTGATAAAATTGGTCGTTTTGATGCTTACCTTTATATACAAAGGAGGTGGAATTTCAGTTCCAGAACTAATTTAGGTTGACAGATGATATCAAAGGAGGTGCCTAGTTATTGTTGAAAGTTCAGTGATCACAAACAAAAAAACCCAATCATCAACAATGATAACTAGGCACGACCCCAAGCTTGTCTAGCTACAACATCCCAATAGCCAATCAATATTCTACTAGATATGTTTATATTACATTTTGATTTCATTACTATTTTTAAGAAAAGGAATTAAAAGTGGATAATATAGCTCAAGAGAGAGCAACAAAATATGTGGAATGAATAAACTAAAATTACACTACTATCCATAAGTTAATAATATTGGAAATACTCTTTCAAAACAAATATTGAAAAATACTAAATAATACTCTAATGTTTGTATTCATGGAACAATTTTCTATCTCAAGTAACTAAAAAAATTAATCCATGGATTGGCTCAAATAAAAGTACTTCATACACCAATTGAACTATTTGAAGCGGATATTTAATATTTCCGCAACATTACATAATTAGCAAAGCTTGAGTTCTTAAAAGACTACAAAAATGACATTCTTCTCTTGATCGAAAATCTTCACATTCTGTCCTCAATTGTACATCTTGCAACTTCACAATCAAATTTACTCAATCCGGTGCCATGAACATTTCGGACTGAAACTGCATGTTGGATGAGTCATCTAAAGGAAAATCCATTGCCCAAGGATCCAATTGTAGTAATGTATTATCAGGATAAAGCCAGTCTAATGGAGGAGAAGGTAAATCGGCCAATTGCGGTAATATATTATCAAGATCAAGCCATTCTATTGATTGACGTGCACCTTAACCGCTTCTGACATTATGGGCATTAAATGAGTTGCCCAATAGAGAATCTAGTATATTAGGATCCATTGGCGGCAATAAATCAAATCCAGGTGAAAAATATGGAGTCGTGAAATCCAAGTAAATACCATCATCATTGCTAGTGGAAGCTGCAAATCTACTTGTCCCCACATCACCATTCATGTGTGTAATACGTTGATGCTGATCATTGCTTTGCATACCAGTCTGAGGTGGAATCAAAGGATTATATAGAGTAACATTGGTTTGATCACGAGGAATGTTCGCAAGAGGTTGAGCAGATGGAAGAATATGATCACCACTAAAGTATGCAAGTTCAGGAGATGGAAGAATATTACTTTGAATTGCCATATCTCCATGCATGTACGTAACGGGTTCGTTAACCAACTGATATTGATCATTAACCCTTGCTCGTTGTTCGGGAAGATAAGCACCTTGAAAGGACGACTGATCAAGTGCCGGCACAAGATTATGATAAGACGACGTTTCTGAAAAATTTGCATCGGGGGCACGAGTCTCTTGTATTGAGATCGTGTTTCTTTGTGTGTCTTGTTCTTTAATTTTGCTGGATTTTGATGTTCTATTATAAATTCGGCATACACACTTGTCCAACTGTAGAAAATATAAAACAAATTCTTGTTACAAAAATATCAAATGTATTTATTGTTTGAAGGATTTTTTTTTTTAAAAAAAACCCTAGAGTTATTGATTAGAAACACTAGTGTGTTTCAAGTTCCAAACAACAATAATATGTATGAACTGATTGATTATGATAATTATTATATATATATATATATATATATATATATAAAACATAAGGCTATCGGTACAAAAGATACCCTAAATTATCAATTAAACCACCCTAGGTTTTCAAGTAATTATCCCAAACAACAATAATATACGAACAAATTAATTAATCAATGAATATGAAATTTTTTACGTACCATCTTGTCATCTGGAATTGCATTTGTAGAAGAACATGCGACATCCTTCATTTGATGAATCGTATACTCATGCATTATCCAGTTAGTCTTTGTCCCTTTATTATTATCAGATTTTCTTTCGTAATAGACGAGCACCTTTTTCCTTCCAACTTCTTGGCCACTGCTGTGGAGAATGATGTCGCCTCCCGTGGCTTTCCAGTAACCATCAGCGGCTGTTCGGTCCGGCCGACTACCTTTATGATACTTCCTAGTTCTAGAAGTAAAAAAGTAGCCCTCGTGTGTTCCATTCATCTCGCTCTCTGATAACCACATTAATAAATTCCAAAGAATGTAAATATAAATGATAACTGATCAGGAAGATAATATGAAAAGAACCACCAAGAAACATCAAGAAATAATGAAACTTACGGCAAAGATCGCTGGGATGGTACTTGTAGAGATCAACATCTTTTATGGCATCAGTGAATATACGTTTATTCAGAATCTTGAGGTTCAAGTAGTACAGTAGCTCCTTGTCTGTCGGCATGAATCGGAAACCTGGCGGAATATTTTCTTCGACATGAAAATCAGAACCTTCTTGTGCGGCCATGATAACTTGCTTGCCTTTATCAATTGTTTCTGGAAGTAGCAGTAAAATTAAATGTAGGGATATTAAATGGATTATGAGTATTATATATAGTAGTTATGTAGATTGTAGAGAGAGAGAGATATGGAAAGATCAGTTAGAAGAGAATTGGTGTTGTGATAGAATTACGTCCTTACACGATTTCCATGAACAATCTTTGTCTATCATTCTGGTATATTATTTGTTTCCTAATTACATTGATGTCCTATTTTTGTTAGAAAATTAAGTGTCGAGACATACTTATACTTCTACGTTTTTTTTTTCTTTGTGTGTATCTGATTTAATTAACGATATGACAAAAATATTTAAAACTCTTGACAGTCATCCAATGAGATCTATACACCAAGATCTCAGATATAGTTTTCCCTGTGTGTATTTATGATTTGATTATTTGATTCTCTATTATTTCTAATTTACTAATTAGTGATTAATTTACTTAATGATTTAATTTATTATTAGATTTTTAGTAAATTTTAATAAAAGTTAATTATTGATTTCAACTTAAATTTTTATCGACTTTTTTTTTTTGCTAAATTAAATGACACCTAAATTGTCTTTGAGAATAATATATAAAACATCATATCAACTATACGTCAATCATTATTTTTTAAATACAATTTAAATTGTAAAACATAAAATAAACTAAAATTAAAAGATAACTTAGACAAGTTTGAAGAATTTGACGGAGGTTACATGTTTCCCATTTTGTAATATCTACATGTAATGTGAAAGAAGAAAGAAACATATACATTGTTAAACTTAATAAAATGGAGGGCTAAATGCATTGCCGATCATTCAACTTTGAGTGGATGTGCATCTAGGTCACTCACTTGTTTAATCTAGTGCATCAGATCATCCAACTTCGATTTGCATCATATCAAGTCACTCATTTGAATTTGGCACAATCAAGACACCTAACTTCAATTTGCTTGCAAATGTAATTATTGCTATAAATTGAACCGTCAATCTAATTGATGTAATATATGATCTGGACATTAAAGCTAATGTATGACTATTGTAAATGTCAACACCACACAAAAATGCACATAATCCATCTTAAACTATCTTTATGTAATAAATGTGTGAACTAAAAGCACGTTTTTTTTACATGTTAGCTATTAATTATTTGAACATGGAGTTCATTATATTTCGTTAGTTAAACTAATAATAACAGACAAAGTGATCAATCTACAAGGAAATCAAAGTTGTGTGACTTGATTACGCCAAATTGAAGACAAGTAACTAAATTTACTAGCAAATTGAAGTACCGTGGTTTGGTAACACCAATTTGAAGACAAGTGACCTGGATGCACCTCCACTCAAAATTGGGTGACATGCGGTGCATTTATCCCTAAAATGGAATATAACATTTATTAACCGTGAAACTAGTTTTGGCTTTTGATAATAGGCTATGACAATAGGCCAAATTAATGCATAGATTTTACTTAGGTTTTTATACTATTCTGGTGGACATTTTAGGTATTAACAATTTATATTTAATCACTTATTAGTCTTAAAGGTAGGGATGTTCGTGCAAGAACACGCAATTTAGGAGAGCTTTGGTGATTACAGGAAGTAGGTCAGAGAGTATTAAGGGTTAGTCGAGTTTGGACCGTACCGTAAGTAAATTTGTCCATATTGGATTTTACTGACTTGGGCCAAGAATTTTTTGATAATTTGCGGGTTTTTTCTTTTTGATCATCTTTACCGTTCTTATTTATTTACTAATGGACTTAATCATCTAGAAATATTTAATAAATGACTTGTTGTTTTTAATGCGTTAAATCCGCACATGGATCTAAATAAAACATTAATTTGAAACTTTCAAATGTAAACAAGCTGATCGAACCAGCTTGCGAGCCAAAGATTGCGGCTCGAGCAGGCCCTAGGCAAAAAATGGCTCGAGATTTTTTTTTTCCTGGCTTGAGCTGAGCTAAGCTAAGCTAAGCCCAAGCCCGGTTGAAAAATCGAGGATGGCTTGAGCTTTAAGCTTTGGCCTTATCGAGCCGATTTTTTTTTTTTTTTTTTAAAAATTTGTGCTAGTAGTTGATGCAGCCTGCTTCAGGCAAGCAGCTCGGTAGATGCCTGCTTCAAGCGACAAAGCTCGGCAAGTAGGCAACCGGACGTGTGACATTGACCGATCTTATCGCTCGACAAGCCACACGGAATGGCTCGAGCCCGAGCCATTGTCCGAAAAAGAGGCTCGACCCAAGCCATGAGTTGAGCCGACTCGAGCTTTTTACGGGCCGAGTCACGAGCCGCTCCATTCGACAAGTCGGATGACATCTCTACTTAAAGGTGGTCAAAAGGTTACTATAGTACTCAAAATTAGAAATAAAGGAGGTCAATTCATTTTGAAGGTAATTTACGTCTTGCAAGTTCTCCGATTATAACCCCTACAACTTACTCTTGGTTACACGAGTATATTCCCCGATCTATTGGAATCTTGTTTCTTTAAGCCTTCTCGATTTCCTTTTTGTTTCCCACGGAAAGACCACAAATGATTTGGCATTTTCCATGTCTAACTAGCAAGATCACCAAATGGTGCTGCAACATAAGCTATCTTTCATACCATAGATTTTTTTTAATCATATAAATTTATAATCGACAAAATAAAAAAATACCGAAAAACAACGCATTACATAATTACCACTAACAAAAATTCAAGAACTAAAAAAATTAAAGAAAATGCAAAATAACAAAGTCTATTTAGTTTATACTGCAAACTAACAAATGCAGAAAATACATACGTTGAATATGTAGTATAGAACAAAATTAACATATTGCCCAACAAATGTCAAAGAACGTAAAATAAATTGTTATACTACATCTAGTAACAATTAAATACATGATTACGTACAAATAAAAAAAATATAAATAAATGCAGAAAATAACAGATTAAGCCATGTTTGTTATCATACTTTAATTTAATTAAAGTGAAACAATCAATATTGTTCCCATATTTTATTGGTCCCACAAATTTTCAACCACACTTCCCATCAACTTTTGCCAAGATTTACTAATAATTTAATTTTAATCTCCACCAAAAATGGAAGTGACGGGCGGGCGGGTGGAAGAGGGGAATGCCTCACATTCTGCATGAGTAGCAAAACATATGTCTTGAGGGTGCCATGGTAGTTTTACGTTCGCCGAGTAAAAGCACCAGCACTGTTTCATCAACCTATACCCACAACCTACTGCTAAGCATCCATCAGAACCACCTAAAATTTCCATTTTATTAACGAAAAATACCAATCAAATATCTTAAAAATAATGTTTTAATACAAAACCCTAAACACGACTTCTCATGGAAAAGAATGAGTAACAAAATACTTACAAACATGAATGCTGAAGAGAAAGAATAAGGAAGAAGAAAGCAACATTTCTTAAGGTTGCTGTACCCATTTTGTTGAGTTGTTTCATTGGAACTGAATACAGAGTTCCTGATTTCTTTACCGAAATTGAGAAACGTTTTGCGAAAAACGA